>SMSQ01025070.1:0-10160 GCA_019453375.1 Ctenoplectra terminalis | reverse complement strand
ATTTAACAATTCATTATTAATGTTAAAGTATCTTTGTCAAAACACTAGAATAATAACGAAAAGTATGATATTATCCAGGCAAAATGGAATTTGCAACAAGCCTTGATAACTACGGAATACAGGTTAATGAAATGCTCGTTTTAAATACTGTTCGTGCCATAGTCAAAGCTGTTACACTATTTTCTCATAGACTGCACATCGACCCATGAAATACGAGCGTTGCACTTGCAACAGAAGTTACTCGATCGACTTTTTCCAATTTAGAACTTCATAAATGCCCTAAAAATTGCATTTTAAATCGACCAATCCCATTTCTTTTGCATCGTAATCACCGGCAACCTGTCCGAGCTAACATTTGTCATGCAAATCAAATAACAACCTCGCCGATAAATTCCAGTATCCACAAAATACAAGCCGATCAGCCAATAAAACCCGTTAATAATTCCAATCCCATGCCTACTTAGAATTTTATGCAGTCGCCAGAAACACCGACCGAGCACAGTTTAAACGCATAACGTATGCGTGACCGGCGATCGTATTTCATATCTTAATAGTCAAACATCATTGAGATATTAATGCTGTACGCAGCCTGTGCGTACTTTTAATATCGGACTAGTCGGTCCATAGTCTTTTCATCGGCTTGACTGGACAATGGCCGAGCGTGGACCCGGAATAAGACGCCATCGAGTTCTCTCGGTAAAAGAAAATGGCGCGGTTTCGCGTTATGAGTTATGCGTGCGATTGTTGCCGCGTGACAACGGCTCTTTTCCACCGAACAAACGCGTTTTGCGGCCATACAAGAGGGGTAGGCAGATCCTGTGGGCAAGGCTATCGCTTTCCCAATCTCGTAAGCCAATATCGCTGATTCCCCAACAGTACGAAAGCACGTTTCTCGTGCTCTGCTAGAAACTCATGGATCTGGCCGGTTGATCGGAGTCTAATGTATTTCCAGGGATATCTAATTACTCGAACGAACTAAGACCGAATGCTTTCACGCACACGACGACAGCTTTGCCTGGCGTTTCCTATTTTCAACGCGATCAGTGCACGCGTTGTATCTGCGCGGAACATGTACTTCGGGTTTGTAGGTACAAGTGTTAAGAGAAAGGGTACAACGGGTCAGGTTTTTCGAGGTTTTCGTTGCGTTTCTGAAGAGAGTGGATAGCTCGTTGGGATTGTAGGTAATCATTGCTTCATCGGGAGTTTAGAAATATATTATGCGATGGTAACGTTTTGCACCGTTTAGAGGAATTTTTTTCATTTCTAGCCGCAATGGACAGAAAAGAACGAACGTTTGATAAAAATGTTTATTGGAATTAAAAATAACTAGGATTAAAATTAGGTCTAGATTGTATTTTGAGATCATATCGATGGACTGGTAAAAAACATGTAGGTCTTAAAGGATTTTCGAAAGTAGGAAAACTGTAGCCATAATTGTCGCCAATTCTTCTTCGACGCCTTTTCTATCGACCAATTCACCAAGTTTCTCTGTAACTGCTGCATTTAATTGATCCAATTGACGATTCCATCGAACGCGCAATGATACAATATTTAAAATCAATACCTGTAGAAATCGCAACGAACCCAACCTTCCAAACCTAAAGTACATCGAAACAACACAAAATTCCATGTTCTGTCTCTGGAAGACACCAACTTAAGAATACGCTATTTTTTTTTTTGTTTAAAAAAAACCCATTACGCGAATGAACCATCAAAACTGGATCACTCGTGTAACAGCGACTCCCCTTCCCCCGTTTTCTGTTCCCGGAACGATCCTCGCGAGGTTGATCACCGGTGAGGATGAGTTGCCGCTGGTATGAAAAGTCGAGGACCCGCACACCCTGCGATCCGTGGAACGAATGTTAAGTCGCAGATGTTATCGTTCCAGATATTTACTGGCCTGCGAGCCATCAGACCGTTCCAGATTAATGGCGCGATCGGTAATGAACGTGGCAGCGAGGGCCACGGCAATCACGGCTTCTTGGTACCACAAATCCCGACTTCCTTGTGCCCTCGAGCTGTGCGTCGGTTTATCGTATATGCACGTGTGCATACGCGCGTCCGTACGCATTATTATCAATACGGCTTCGCCGTATATGAAACTTACATGAGCGCGTATTCTTCTGCATGTTTCTTTGATGTTGTTCGGTAAAAGGGTTTTGCTCCGATAGAAAGCTTCCTGGAGTGATCGTATTATTAACGTGAAAGTTGCTGCTCGTTAGTGGTCGCTGGCATAAATATTGATTTAGTTATTAATATTCCTTGGTTAGTTATTGGCGTTTGATCGTGAAGGAAGTTCGCAGGATGCGAAGCAAATGTTCCATGTTTGGGATAAAGATAAATTAATGGGCGTCGGTGATGATCCAGATGATATACGTTGGTTGACTCAGTTTTAAACGGGATCGATTTTCTCCGCGACGTTTAAAGACACTCGAGATAATGTTCTTGAGCGTTTAATTATGTATTTCGTTGTACGTAAAATTTTCTCGTTGAAAAATTAATACTTTTTTCGGTGTTGCTATGTTACGGATGAATCAGGTGGAAGATTCTTTACTTAAAAGGTTATTTGTAGAATATTAGTAACCTATTTTCATTATTTTTAAATAATACCGATATTACGAGTGTCACTTACCAGAAATTGATCTTCGGTTATCTAAACTCCAANGTATTTCGTTGTACGTAAAATTTTCTCGTTGAAAAATTAATACTTTTTTCGGTGTTGCTATGTTACGGATGAATCAGGTGGAAGATTCTTTACTTAAAAGGTTATTTGTAGAATATTAGTAACCTATTTTCATTATTTTTAAATAATACCGATATTACGAGTGTCACTTACCAGAAATTGATCTTCGGTTATCTAAACTCCAAGCAATTTATTACGATACTATCTGATTCGGTGTAACAAATAAAAATGGAGCTCGTATCAGATCATAACGCTACAAAAATTTTTCTTCTGCTCACAATACACACGAGGGATTGATTAATAGCCGTAATAAGTACACTGTGTAACATTCGAAAAATCCTGATCGAACATACTTACAGAGCGAACCGACGTAAAAAGCTGCGTACACGAATGGAGAACCGTGCATCACCGGTTGATGGGAACACCGGCAACATCGAATAATACAAAATTCACCGACTTATCTGTGTGCTCGTACGGATGGGTCTGCTGCAACGCAGCATTTGTTCCAATCTAGGCGGCCTGGGGTAATAAATATGCCTCTCTGGCTGATATAATGCGAGCGTGGGTTGGTACCACTGGAATCAGTCGTCGCAGCTGCTTGATTTACGCCATATGCCGCGATGCATCACGGGACTATCGTTCTGCTTGCATTTTGCCGACCGAAAATAGGTTCGACTCTCGTAACTCGATGCTGTCTCCTTCCGTTTCGCTCTTTTCATTCTTCCTCTCTCGTTTCCCGCCTCTTTCTGTCGTGCGACGAGAAGACACGCGGATCCGAGCGATTCATTTCTTCCCAAATCCTCTTCTTCATTCTTATCCCTCCCGCGAGACTCTGTTATCGGGCGCCGTTTGTTTTCGAATGCAACTCATTGTCGGTGCATTCTCGATCTCTGTTTCGTTTTCAAAGGATTGTTTAGCTCACTTTTATTTATTTTTTTTTTTTTTTCGTGATACAGTTGTAATTTAGGTTCGGAGTAGCTTGTTTCTTAGACGTTAAACTTTTTTTTATTCAGTGTGATTTTTGCTGTTAATCATTGATCATTTACGCAGTTTCGTAGAAATTTCGTACATTACTTTCTATCGATATACGATTCCAGCAAAGTTGTACCAATTTCATTGCAAAAATGATTTTACGAGAAGTGTAGCATAAAGTTCACCAGTTATGAACCAAGACATCACTCGAGTCGGTCACAGAAAAATTATACCAAAATTGTTATCAATCTCGTAAAAAATAATTTTCCACCTCGATTCTCCATAACCGATCCTACCAATCACTATAATCCTTCAAACATTCTTCGAAGCACACTCGGCGTCAAAAACGCGCTTTCCACGAACCAGTTCTCCACGGCGCGAATCGCAAGTCGTGCACACGGACGCGATTCAGGCCTGGGACTTATCGACGAGCTTGGTCCCGTGAGCTGATACTCTGGACCAAAAAAAAGACAGCGTACATCCCGTGGCGTGGAGGACGGAATATCGCGTGTCGTTCTACCCCGAGCATTTCAGCATTTTATGGTCAGAGAAGAGAGAGAGAAAGAGAGAAAGAAATAGCCGGGCCGGCGCACGAGGTCGTGGTTGCCGTGCAACAACGTGCACTCTTTTCTCCGTCTGCCATTCCCTTCTTCTTCTTTCTCTTCTCCCGTTTCTGTGGCCTCTGTCGTTGCTCGGTCTTCGGCGGTTCGACCTCCATGGACCGGTTTCGACCCGCGGCTACCGGCGTCAATGAAAAACTCGACTTATGATAACACCGTGGGCCTGGTCGTCGAATCGAGGCACCGAACGGTGGTTCCTTCTGATTGGAACACCGGACCATGCCCCGATCCGAGGCTACCGCGTAATTACTAATTGCCACCGTGGCTTAATTAGCGATTCATGTCGTCGGTTCATCAGACGATCTCGGTCCAGCACTTTCTTCCTCGAGACCAGAATCGTTTTTCATCGCGGAATCGTGAAAGTCGACCACCGGTTCACCGATGTTCTTCCTGTCCGCTTCGAGATTCGAAAGGAACGAGGAGGATTCCTCGTACGCTGGACCTTCCTGCTTCTAGAGGATTGCTTCATTAGATGGCTGCACCTGCGCCACGTTCGATACCAGGTCCTTTCCTGATTTCGATTGCCTCGTTATTCGCTCGTGTCTCTTCTTCATTTTGGAACAGCTTGCTCCCGGGAAGCGTTTTTAGGAGGGGTCGGATCGGTTCGGGTTCCTGGGTGTAGATTTGCGACAGGGAGAGATGGAGATTTGATTTTTTGTAAGTTGCTGAAAGTTTGGGAGTTGGTTTAAGTATTTGGTGAATTAAATTAGGGAAAGTTGAAATTTGAAAGTACATCAGGTATTTTATGCGACTATAGAATAGAGGTCTGAGCGAAGTTCCAAATTCTATATTGTCATAAAATAGTCGTTGGTTGTCTCAACAGTACTTGTTGCTGTAGAATTTGTTATATTGTTGAAATAGATGTAACAGAGATATTGGAAGTAGCTGTAGTTTATACCGTATATTATAATATTTCTCAGCAAACCACTTTAAGAAGAAGCTTACTCCTACAACGTAATCTCTTCGCGCGCAAAATTTTCACGAACGTTTCTACTTTTTCATCAGCACAGTTCCAAATTGGAAACAATTTTACCTCAAATTCATGACTCTCGCGAAACACACCGAACCGAAGACGTTCGGTACCATTCCCTTTCCACGATACCATATCCGGAAGGCGCGAAGGAGCTACCAGGAGCGACCGAAGTTCGGTTCGTTAGCACCGGTCGTGAATCATGCCAAAAACGCGATCGCGATCCGAAACGGGATAAATATCCCCCGTTTGGCCGGATCGACGGATAGGAATGCAGGCCGGTCGTATGTAGATTACAAAAGGCCCTCCGGAATCGATATATACACGCCTCGCGCATACACACGTGCATGGAGAACGGTAGAGAGAGCACAGTAGAGATCGGATAATAGCCCTCTATGCGGTGCAGCAGCCGGGGCAAGCCAGCCATCGACAAATGGCCGTGGCCATGCAATAAACAAGCCGCGCAATTAAGAGAGCAGGTTAATTAATGTGGACCAACTAGGAGGAAGGGTCCCCGCCCCCTTGCCCCTCTTTCTTTCTCTTTTCGTCGGCCTGTTTCTTCCTCTTTATCCCGTTTCTCCTCTCCTTCTGTGTTTCCAGTAGGCTTCCTCCTCGTTTCACGACTCTCTGCCCTCCGCTTCCCTTTCTGTCGGCGTAACCACCGGCGTGCACGGTAGTTATCGAGAACCGAACCGACCTTTTTTTGCGGTACCGAGGCGCGCACACACAGCAGTCAGAACGTCACGGGATTTTCTTCTGTCCTGGCTGACGTGCGGCCAAGAAGAAGAAGAGAAGAACGACGAGCAGAAGAGTGGAATAGAAAGGGGTTGGGAAGTGGTCCGTGGTGGGATATTCTGGCTATTCGTGAAATCGGTGAAATCGATTCGACACAGGGACCACGGGACTCGTAAATCCTGCTTTACGGGTTTCGCGTTGGACCGCTTCTCGAGACTGTGTCCTTGGTCGATGTTGAATGAAGCTTGTGGTGTCTGTGAGTCGTGTGTCGTCGGGTGCGTGAAATTGAGAGAATTGGTTTTCATACAATGTTATTGACTTTGGTGGTAGTTTCTGGGAGGTATAGAGAGTGGCTGCGAATTGGATTAATATTTTATCGGTGTTTGACGAGGAGTCGGGAACTTGGAACGCGTTGCCGTAGAATGGGCAATTGTAAATGCATTTTGTATGAGGTATACTTTGTCTATGTCCAACGATGTTCCTGTAGTTAATGGTTAATTATGAGAGCAGGATGGAGGGTAATTGGGAATGATCAATTTTGGAGTTCACCTTTGATCGAACGGTTCGTGCAATTTCCATCGCGTCTGTAAATTGTATGGAACTCGAGGAGTATAATATTTGGATCAATCTATAATGACAAGTTACGGAGAGTTGTGATTGTTCCTAACTTCTAAAGTCGGTGGAAGCGTAGAAAAATGTGTAAAACGAAGCGTCCAGAGGCTATTCACGTGAAGACTGTTATTTCGGATTCAATAAGAAACTAGTTGCTTAATAATACACATGCTTCCTACTCCTATTTTTTTCCTATTATTTCCAAGTCATTATGATTGATCGCCGTATACTTTCACAATTGATACCCGTATTAAACGTGAAAACCAAACTCGATAAGAGATCACGACAGAATAAAAGCTGCATCCTTTGCAACAGTGTTGCAAGTCAGATTATCAACAGAGAATTCTCGATGGTAACGCGTAACGCCTAACCAGAGTACATGTTGCAACGATATCCCATTCGCAAATGCAAAGGAAATTGCGCGTGAAGCTTGCTGACTGTACGTGCTCATGACTGTATTAGACATCGATTATGAGAGAACGTATCGCGGATAGACGCATGTCGGTGATCATGATAATTATCAGACATTTTCCGTGAGCATTCAGCCGTGTTCACTGACATTTTGACGTTAACGCGGGAATTGAAAAACAGAAATCAGCTACGCTCGGTTCGCTCTGCTTCAGGTTGTCCGAGCAGGTGTTAATGAAATCCTTGTGATCAAGAAGAAACAATTCGATCTTGTAATGGAATTATTCGTTTGAATTTTTTTTTTATATTATTATCAATAAAATATAATTATCCGTGGAAGAAAATTTATTTAATCGCGATAAACTTCAACGAATACGTTGTTGTTTAGCTATTAAAATATGTTGGAAATATATATTTCTTTTTATCGGTCAGCGATATAGATTGGTTTATTTGAGTCACATTGTAAGTGAATCAGAGCTGAACCGAACATTATTTCCGTTGTATGGATTTCAAAAATACGTACCTCTCGCATTTGAATAAAATATTCATGAATAATACAAGATATTCTAAATTATCGCGATAATGAGGTATGTTTGTATACTGACCGTAAGTAATTAGTACAGATCCGTCCGACTGATGATTTAGATAAAAGTCTGTTCGAATGATGTCAACCTAGGCCTTAATTGCAGTACTTTTTTTTGCAGTAATTTATACAGCACATTAATAATTAACATTTAATACCGGATTCAATTTAATTAAAAATATTTATCTCACCTGTACGCGTGTTCATCGTTATCAAAATCCACCACGAATTTTATTGTTCCACAATAGAAAATCATTCTATTTCAAGAAAATTTTATTATCGCTGTAACGTTAATAAATACACGGTAAAAAATACAATAATAATCTCAAAGGGAAACGCTTTTAAAACACGAATTCACTTCGGACAACAAATAAAGAGCCAATAAAGGATTACCAAACAACCATCGACTTTCGAAAGAAACACTCGTCTCATTAGACGAACGATTCCTCGAAGAAGGAATGAAAGTAAACGAGCATTTCCTCCTCAAACCACATCCTAGATTTCACATAGTTCCGCCCATTGTCGGCCTCAAATACGATTTCTACATTTATGGAAAAGTCGGCGCTCGGAGAGGCAACCGATTTGGTGTTCGCGGAAGAGAACCACGGGATCCAATCAGGAAATGGCGGAGAACGTGTTGCGGAGCGTACGATCCTCTTCAAGGCCGTGTTAGACCTTCACCTCTTGACACGAGAGCGTATTCGAAGGCTCGGCTGGATGTAGCCTGGAATACCATGGAACTTATGAACCGTACACACCTCGATACTTAAGACATACTTGACCCCAGCAACGCTATTGAATCACCTACACACGAGCGTTGGTAATACCGCTCTGCTCCATTTTACACCGTTTCTTATTTGTCTGTCTGTATTTCTTTTTATTTTCTTCATTGAAATCGAGCTGAAATGATTTCACGCAGGATATTCTTTGTAAAGGTATTTCGAATCTTTACTTCTTTTAGAAATTTTATTTTATTTTTCAACAATTTTTAACCGATTCTCTTAAGGTTTTGTAAGCTTCTCAGTGGGACCAGTTCAGATTTGTTTATATTTTTTATACTGGACTAAGTGTAGGAATACGTCGGTATTTTGTTTTACATATCTTATGGGGCGAGTTTTTAGTGTTGTGTATAACTTGGATTTGTTAAAAGTTATTTAGTTTTATTTTTTATCGTCGTTTTGAGGTGTTTGGTTATCTTGAGTGTTTTTATTTATTTTTTTTTAAGTATTGATATTTATTATGTTTAAAAATTCGAAGATTATTGATTGATCTATTATGAATTATAAAATGTGAAAAATACCACGACAGATTAATTATTAGAAAACAATGTTGTAATGATTCGAATGATAGGTTCCATAAGTTATGCAAGAACCTTTCAAGAAGTAATTTGAATTAGTAATTCACGATGACTTAACGCTTCAGAGAATTGTATTATGATAATCGTACTTGATTTGTCTCGAACAGAATTGATCCGAGTGTGTATATAATTTTATTGTTCTCATTGCTTTTAATAATCAACTGTTTCCATGAAATAATCTTCGAAGAAATCGTTTCGGGCTGTTATCATGAATCTAACGACGTACGAGAATCTGTAAAAGATTTATAATTACGGTGTAAAACATACAAAGATTCCAATCTAGAAGATCAATGTTCTTTACTATTACTTTTATATAAACTACGCCACTGTTTACCTTATTATTTGTAATACGCTAAACGAATTTCATATATTAATACTCATTCAGAATATTTTTACATATTTCCAAAGATTTAAGAAGTATTTCAATATTTTTTAATTTTTACATTTTGATATTAAATTGTCTCTAAACATCGTGACAATTTTTTTTCAGTTTTAGATCCGAAGATTAGCAATCCTAATTTGAAACTCTTCTTTTTTCAATCTTCTCGACCAATGTTCGAGGATTTTTATTTCGTCATAAGATTATTCTACTTAAATCATTTTTTCTACAGCCGATAATCTGTTAACCTACAATTAGTGAGAAACTTATAGTTAAATATGCTCCAAATGACCCACGCAGAGCTCTTAGACTGTCGTAAGCACGAATCATGCACGGTACCCTGTAACTTCGTTAATCAGATAAGGATCAACGCTTTCTCTGCGACACAGTCGTTGACAGGAATTTCAACTAGACACTGAGAAATAATGCTTACCATTACTGAACATTCGTAGCAAATGTCATAATGAAAATACGTTGTGTTGAAATTTACCTACAATTAATATAACCACAGCTAGCAGAACTAATGTTACAACCCAACGTTCACTGAGGATAAATTTATATCTTAGACTAACAAGGCCGTACGAAGAAAGATCTCTATCACAGGATTATTTTCCAGAAGTTAAACATAAGTTGTTCGAAAGTAATAATGGTATCATCAAAAACCTTGACCATTCTTATAGGTTATGATATTTAAAATAACCAAACTATTCATTTTCTGACATCCGTTGTTCTCTTCATAACATCTTCTAACTTCTCCATTTTCTCCATATATTATAATTATATTCCATTAAAACTATTCACAAATTCCATAGACTCCATATAGCATCAATGAACTCACCAT
>SMSQ01025045.1:28074-69446 GCA_019453375.1 Ctenoplectra terminalis | reverse complement strand
ATATATATATATATATATATTTAAGTTAATCGCGAGATTAAAGCATTTCAAATGGGTGGAAATATCTTGAATTTTCAGCATTACTCGAAACGAAATTCTCTATCGTTAGAATTCTCGTCTAACAAATTGAAAACATAACAATTGAACTCGAGATATCGAAAGCGGAGTTTTCGATAATATAAATTCTTCGCTACTGTGCCTTGAGACAGTTATTGTATATGGCCATCTTTTTTCCGCGTAGGCTCTTTCTAAATTCGTGGTAAACAATTTTCGGCGAGTAAAAATGTTTGAGGTTTCTACTCGTGCGCTCGTAGGTTTCGCACAGGGTAAACATTTTACGATTCTCGAATCTTTCTTGAAAAAAGGAGCTAGGTTCCTTGACGCGATCAGCAATATCCAAACTCGTACTCGTACCTTCTCAGTAAATTATGAGCGATACGAGATTACGACGAATCGTTCCATTTTATTATTCGTTCGCCTCTGTTTCCATTCATTCGTCATGCGGTACTCGATCGTTTGTTGCGTCGCGTCACGTCGAACCAAAGTAAGACATGCCACTTTGATTCTACAATGTAAGCGATTTCTGCTGTTTCCCATAGTTTTCGTATTTTGTGATTTCGTGATTTCGTCGATATTCAAATAATTTACTCGCAGTTAGTCTAAGAAATGTGTTCGAAACGGTAAGCATTGCTTGCTGCGGTGAATCTTTTATAGAACATTCGTGAGTTTCGATTTGAGAAGCCTGTTTCACGATGCGACATATTATACGTATTATTGTACGAACGTACCAGTAACCATTTCAATGTTCGAAGCGTCACTAATTGTAGAAGTTTTGTAACTGCATCGCAAAATTTACTTCCTCTTNTTTAGCGCGCAACGCTATTGTCAATTTTACCGTTTCATGCTATTCGAATTATAATAGAAGCCGATGGTCGAAATGAATTGCAGCACCTTCGTGATAAAACGTGTACGCGATATGAAAATTTCAGCTGCATAGTTGCAAACAGAATTTCAAATATTTTTAAAGATTGCTAAAAATCCTTGGCGGAGAATATTATTTTTTGAAAATGTTGTGTCGACACAGAGTTATTAATAGGTCACTGAATAAAACCAATTGTAAAGAGCCTGATACGAGATAAACCGGATCTAGACGAATCTTGTTTTGTTATTATCTCGGTTACAAAACGTGTGTCGGAAAGCAAAATTGTTTCCCAGAGATGAGGGAAATGCAATATAAAAGGATTGATTGCTCTCGATCCTACGGTAGTAAAGCTTCGAGTCCAAGTAATAAAATTGATCGTAGTAGTTGGAAATTCATTGTAAAAAGTACTGCGGGTTCTTTTCTGCTATTTCTTATCATTATTATTATTGTTATAACTTTTTTTTTTCGGGTCCTTGAACTTTTGTAGCTGAACATTATCCTTGGACTGTTACCGTAAAATGAATTATTTTTCCTATTATTTCTATCGCGTTACTGCGTGTACTATACATATGTATATCGATGAAGATAGACTGGAAAATAAAACTTTAAAGCGTGTGTATATATTTGTTACACGAACGTCCATAATTGATTTCAGGTGTTGTAAAGTGTGTGCTCGCGTCGAGGGAGAACCGTGCGGTGGCTTGTTTGGTTTTTCCGGAAGTTGTGCCGACGGCTTACAGTGTGTCATCAAAAATCTGCTACCCAATATTCGAGAAGTGGACGAAGGAATCTGTACAAGTAAGTGGAATCTATACGTATATATGTATATGTATATATTCTTTGCGTGGTAGCGATATCGTAGCGATATCGTAGCGATATCGTAGCAAAATGAAAATAAAAGAGAAAGCGTCCGAAAAGCTCGGTAGCGTTTCTAATATATTTTAAGGATCGCAGTCTCGAATTCCAAAGTTTAAACCTTCTTCTCGAAGGCGTGCAAATTTGTTCCCCTCGACACTAGATTTATTAATATTCTTTGAATCGGTTATTCTTTTTTATATACATATATATGTATAATTTTTTTCAACGGGTTTGGATCTTTTTACAAGTTGATATTTAAAATCGTAGCGTTTAATAACACAGGACACTTGCCGAAATTTTTGGCGACCATTTTTTATCGGAGTGTATCGTCTTTGTTTGTCTCTTTGCTTCGTATTATCAAATATTATCAAATATATTGTGAGTAATTACTAAACGAGAAGGAGAAAAAGAGAACCCGTTTGCGGATCGCGTTGAAACGACGTTAACGAGGACAGCCTTTTACCGTCATAATTATCGATATAGGGTGGTAATAATAGTATTTTGCTAGGGGCTTCTAACAACGCATGGAAAAATTTACAGATACCTTATTTCAATATGGTGCGTATGCGTGCTTGAAAATACGAAAATACGAAAATAATACTTGTTTATTTGTACGTAATATCGTCCGAACGAATTAAGAATACAAATCTCTAAACAGACGATTGTAATGTTGTAATTTTTGTAAATGTTTAATGGCTCCAAGAATGATATCGATGCTACAAGTATTTACAAATTGTTGACTCCAATCTTTTGTACTCTCGTATTTCTATATTCGTATTTAATTTATTCGTGTTCTTTCGCTCATTTGTATTTAATAATCAGTTTACAGCTGGTGTACACCTATAAACGATACACGAGCTTTATCTCGTTTTCTCGGAACTCTGCCACCCGGTCATCTTTTTTTCTCTTGACTCTTCCTCTTGTTTCTTCTACAATGTATAAGCTTCGACCCCTTCTTTGAAAGTTCTTAATACTTTGAACGGGTCGTGTTATAACTGTGGACCCTGGAGAAGCGAACGAGACGGCTTCGGCCGCGAATTTAATTGAACAATTTTTTCGCTGCAACATCCGCGTCGTTATTGCTTTAACTCTGCGTGTCGAGGCTGGTAGAAAACGTCACGATGACGGAGCAAAATTTTAACAGAAAAATTCAATTCAATTCAATTCAATTGAAATAAAAAATAGGCTTAAGAATCGAAGAAAGAGATTCGGAGCTGTTCAGACATTCAAAGCTGTACAATGTTATCGAAAGATATACGATACCGTCGCCATGGTCGTACTTTACGGCTTACAACATTTTTTTGTTTTTCAAATATTGCATCGGTGTAATGACCAGAACAGCGAGGACCAAGTAACGATCTGTTTAGAATTCCAGATTTGATTAACACTCTCGTATTAGTGAACGTATCGTGGTCGCTGTTGCAGATGGCATCGTGCCAATTCCGCGCAACAGTGATTCGAATTTTTTTTTTTTCTTTTCTTTCTTTTTTTTTTTTTTTTTTTTTTTTTTGTTTTTTTTAGAGGCTCAATGCTATCGGTAATCTTGCAAATTGACACTTGCTTCGACACGGAATTGTCGATACTGGGATTTTCTCACCATTTTTAAATAAGGTGCATCGATTGTATCGATTAATTCCTTCTTTTACGTTTGATGTTTATACTATCGATAATCTGTTTTGTTTTTATTCGGCCCTTGACACGAATTTTTCATAGTTAGTTATTTATTGATTTCTGTACCAATTATATTTCCGTATTGTAATCCGATAGTTACGTAAAAATGATTCTTTTCACACAGCTGTTTCTTTTAATTGCTCCATGTTTGTTGGTACAGCAAACCGAGTCTAGTTTGCTATTAGGGCCGCTTGGTAAAATACCACACGATCGATTGTAAGCAAAATCGTCGATTTTCAATTTCAAAGCGTTATAGTTTGAAACTCGTTGAAAAAGTTTTTTCTTTTTTTCTTTTTTTTTAGGTAGTAAAAGAAAATAAAGAAGCGGTTCGACTCGAAATCTTTTTCCTTTGGCTGAACGCTCTCGAGATTTGCGATTCAAGAGCTCACGAACGCTTCGATACTAATTATTCGCACCATCTTCTGGTTATTATCTTAAAGTGATAGATAATTGAATTACCGTGATTCAATTACTCCGCGCTGGGAATCGGGACTACCTTCTCTTTTGTATACAAAACGTCTGGTTAGAGATGTTAGCCTGAGAAAATACGGTTGAACAATTTGATTTTCGTCCTTTCCCTTTACTCTTATTCTTTCATCAGCTGGTTACGCAATTTAACACGTTTCTTTCCATCGTCATCTATTTATAGTCGATGGCTTTGCTTGCCGTTGGTAATTTCTTCTTTCGGATGGTTAATTCTTTCGATGATGAAAAATCTTTTAAAAAATTTATTCTTTAAATGATTCGGCATTGTTCGGTATTGGGAAGGTTGGTTGGGAAACGTTTAAGAAAGAAGCTTCGCACACTCCAACCGCGGATATGCATACCACCCGTTGAATTCAAGCCGATGCATATGCACTAGTACTTGACGTGGAAGCTCAGGTATTCAGTATTCATGGAATATCGTTGCTTGAACGCAAGAGGTCGTGACGAGAGCGAGGAACTGGGAGACAGACAAATTAGTTTAGGTCCTTTATGTTTACATTACCACCGTGCTTCCATCAAAAACCACCTTTCATCGGCACGCACCCATCGTAAAAAATCAAACGTAGGTTTTGCGCTTCGTAAGCTTCTTATTCGAGTATTCTTTCGAGTTATCGTTTTGGAACCTTTATTTTCGCTACATAAAATTGTTCCATCCATTTCGATGTTAAATTGTTTACTCGAAAGAGAAAAATTTAGCTCGATACGATATCGTGCGTACACGTTTACGAAATATCTACCTATCGTGTGTCACCTCAGCTCACAGATGATTGCACTTATAAATTGGCTAATATCGGACATACCGTATTCGCGTGGATTAACGTGCCTATCGGTGTTCACGTCAGATATAATCGATGTTTATTACTCCGATTTGTACAACGCGCAACTCAATTAACTCGTTTGATTTACTTTACCAATCTGTAAATACATTTCACGCAACGCGTCGCTTTATTACACGCGCCTCGACGAAGCCTATCTATTCTAGGCTTCTCTTAGCTCCAATCTCTTATATTTCTTGTCGCACTCGTATTGTCACGTTCGAACAAAATTGAAACATTTTTACAAATTATAATTCTTTTGCGAACAAATGAAATGGAAATTACTGTAATTACTTGGATCGTTCGACGCGCGACGTTTCAACCAAATAGAATGAAAATCGCGAATGCTTGATTTTATAGAGTTTTATAGAGTTTTACAGAGTTTTATAGAGTTTTATAGAGTTTTATAGAATATGATACCTTCTATATCGCATAATTCGTTGATGCGGTAAAACTTTTGAGTAAAATACACGTGTAATTTCGTTCAACTTTCAGAATCGAACATATACATGTAGAATATTCGCGTACTTGCATATTTCGTAGAAATAGCGCATTCGATTATTACTTGTTCGAAACAGTATTCGTCGATAAATGTACTTAGCTTATCCGAGACATTCAGAAATATCGAGCGAAAGGAAAACGGTCAGAGCTGGAGTTGGTGTATAAACGACGAAGCGTAAAGGGAAGGCGATCATTATCTCGCGATAGTACGCGTTTAGGTTCACCGAAACGAGAACAAGACAATCTCTACGATCCCAGTGTGGTTAAGAAAAAAAGAAAAAGAGAAAAAGAGAAAAAGAGAAAAAAAGAAAAAAAGAAAAAAAGAAAGAAAAAAAGGGAAGAGAAGAATGAAAAGCGCGGTGGAAAGAGAGATATCTGAGCATTTACGGACCATTTCCTCGTCGCTGCTCGTAATGACGTTATTGCCTTTTGGTGGTTCGGTTGGTTGGAAGCCGTATCCGAATTCGTTAATCACCAAAATTATAGGTTTTTGGCTGATATACCGGACATATAAATTCGTTGGAATTAAGCAGTATTAGCGACAAATATTGCATTCCTCTTTATTACCTCTTTCGAAAGATAATCTTTAGGCCTTGCTGCCGCGTCTCTCTATTTCTATGGACGATAACGATTTCCGATCGATATACATACTTACAAAGATTTGTATTTTTAAAACGCGTCACGTCACCGATGCGATTCAACATTCCCGATCCCTTTCTCGGTGTTGAAAACAATTAAAAAAATTTTTAATTCCGTCGCGCGTCATATTTTCCTTGAAATGTTATCGAGACTGTCGGCTCGGCGTATCGTTTGATGTTATTCATCGATGCGGGAGCGAAAAGTTGACAGCTCTTTTTCATTTTATCGAGAAGATTGATACAGACAGATTGTGTATAGGCATCCAATTGTCAATGTTGGGTCCAATTAAATAGTCTCCGCGATTAGTCATTTTTTAAACATCTTAACTAGGCTCTAACTTCTCTTAACGAGAAATATTATAAAACGTTTGTTATCGCGATTCCATTGTTTCACAGATCTACGTTTAGACAAAAATTTGAATCGAAGAAATCTGGGAACTCGTGTTCGAGCGGTAACTCGAAGCAAGATGTTGCAGAGCGCTGCAAGGACACGCGTACGTAGGTGCTCTCTACGGTACATGTTCCACGATACTCGTAAATCTTAGGGAACGCAGAGGAACACGACACGTTTCTCGGTCGCATAGAGTAGCGTTAAGTAAACGACGGTAGTTCGCTTTCTCCTTTTCGTACGGTTACGGATTAAAAATTAAATTACGCACGCTCGAGTAAGTTTTGCGGTGAAATATTGACTGTAACACTATCTGTGCGAGCCACGTATCATATATACGTACACGTACGTACCTATATACATACATAATGGTGTGTACGCATCGTTTGCATGGTCGCAAAGTGATATCGAGCTCGATTAACCAGCACGAGCACGACGTACCCTCTTACGAGTAAGGCGAGATCCTCGGTCAGCCATGAACAACGTTTATACGATAAATTAATCGCGACGCTTCAAAGCTCTGCTGTTCCGAAACATAATTCTATGACCGCTTAGCGAGCGCTACACAGAAACGCAATTTTTTTTCTTTCTTGGTAAAATAACAAAATCGCGTCACAATAACGATACATTTTAATTGTTCGAATCGTTCATCGAAATGGAAGAATATTTATGTAACTATATTTATCGAGGCATTTATAGGAGGATTCTCGGTTATTGGACCGCAATTAATTTCGTTCAAGTCTCCGAGGAAATTTTACGTAAATTTAATAACGGTTCTCGCTTAAAAACTTACTTTCTATCAAAACACGTCGAAAAGCAACGGCGAATCTGATTTTCCACTGGTCACAGATGCGCGGTATCGTTTCGTTTTTCGATCGACCGATCAATATCGTATAAAAATTCTCGAGAAAACGAATCGTAAATCTGCAAACGTAGTCTTTGAATCTTATCTCGCGTGGCCAGATCTTGTTCACCGCAAAAACATTACAATCCGCGCGTAATGGAACTGTATCACGAAACCGTTCCGTTGGTGGTTTTGTTCGAAATTATCCTAATTGTTGTACGTGATGTACATCGTGAGAAAAAATTTTCAAGATATACAACGCGGCACGTGCAAGAAGTTGGTACTTGCACCATTCTTTATTCGTTTGTTTTAGATCATGCATCTTACGAAGTTTGCGTCATTAAAATTCAGGAACAAAATTATTAGCACCATCTCGTTGTTTCATCGACAGATTTCCTCTCTCTCTCTCTTTCTTTTTTTTTTTCTTCTTCCTCTGTCGTCGTCGAAAATTGGGATCGTTTAAAGAACGTTGACGACTTCGATCGATGACAGGACGACAGTTTCATCGGTAAAAGTTATTGACCTAAATACGGTTGTATCTGGAACGAGTGAATATCAGGGTTTAGCGTCGGAAAGTCCCTGGAACGAATTGAAATGTAGGTGAAACAGTTGATCGAGGAAAGCATGGGAAATCTCAAACTTAGAATACGAGTCGTGTCGCAGCTTGTCTTCTTTTTTCTTGCGATCTTTTTACCGTTACGTTCGTTTGCCGCGGCAGATCTGTAATCGTTGCTCGTTATTTATTTACACCGGCACGAGGTTCATGGAACGTTGGTGTGAAAGAAAAAAAAAAAAATCACGTCCTCGTTCGTTGTCAAGGAGATACATACACGCGTCACGAGTACACGCTTTTATATGTTTTATGCAGCAGTGCAGCAGAAAGTATTCGTTTTTCAGAAGAAAATTCTTAGCGCGAAAACACGATACACACTCTCGAATAGTGAAAGTGGCGTCGACGGCGGCGGCGACGGTGATAGCGACATTATTTTCAAAGATGAATTCGTTTAACTCTTCCGATGCAGTTCGTCGTTCTGTGGTTCTCCGTTTCTCCGTTTCTCCGGTTCTCCGGTTTTCTGTTTCAACCGCGTTCATATTTTGGCATTACGCGTATCCTTGGACGACTGCTCTCTCGTACCGTCTCATAGGTATGTCGCGAAACGTATCGTGTCCCACCGGTTGAAATAGGACGACCGCATTTCCAGCGATGTGTACCGTGTTTTCTTTAAGTATTCATAAGTGAGACAACGAAACGCGCTAAAATCCATTTACTTTTCACATTGGTTCGCGCATTTCGTATACGTTTTGTCGTAATCTCGTATAAAGTCTACATATAAAAAAAAAAAGAAAAAAAAAGTTCCTAAATCGGAAGGAAATTGCGTATCCTAATCGTATACTAATTGTATATTATATACATACATAACTTCTCAGGGATGCACGTTACGCCGAATCTGCCCGACGGAGCAAAAAATGAAAAATCTCTAGCTTTTCAACGAACTCGCCAAGTTCTCCCAAAAGAATTAATCTTTACGCTCGGCACCATTTTGAAAACATTGCTTTATTCGAGGGAAATGTACGTAACGTACACATTCGTTTTTAAATGTACCCTTATGTACGTCAGTGAGTAATTACGAAGTCGAGTCGAGCACGCGAAAAAAAGAGCGTACATTAAGGTTGGTTTTACGCCAGAGAATATTATACAAATGCAAAGTCGTGTTTTTCTGTCACGAGTTAATTCAAGATACTTCGAAATTTTCAATTCTCGACCGTTGTACGGGAACAAGTTTTATCACCTGAGATCAATTTTGAGCGTATTTATACGTAGAATACGACTGACACAAGATAGGGTTGAAATGGCGGGGATCTGTACAGAGATTCGGTTAGGTTGTTTCGAAGAAAAAGGATCGCAGACTGATCGATAAAATTGAAAAGAAGTCGTAGCGGTATACATATGAATGCTCTGTTGGATATTCGATTGTCGGTAAGACCGCAATAAAATCACAAGGGTCGCGTTTAATACATATTTGGTCTGCGGTTGAAAGCAGGATTTTCAGGACGAAGCATAGAAGCGGTTCGACGTCCATGCGGGTAAAGCTCGTTTCGTATCAAATAAACGAAGAATAGTCCCCATTTTCAACGACGGATGTGTTCTTCTGTAAAGGTGCAATATAGGTTGCGGCCGTCTGCACGCCACTCGCGAAATATCGGCAGCCGTAGTAGCTTTTGGTATAAACAGTACCAGTTTGCGTCGACTCGTCCGAATTTAGTTTGCATAGATACATGTTATATGTTCTATATTACGGTTACAGCTTATACAAGGTAGATTAATACACATACGAAGCAATTCAGACAGGCTCGTACATGCGCGAGGAAAAATAGTAATCGTGAGATTGGAAACGTTGCTTTTACCCGAACGAGGATATTTTGATTTTACATGATTTTTTCGTGTTTAGGCTGTTGTATTTTCTTGGGTTAGCTTGAACCGTGGAAAATTGCTAACCACTCGACAAATCTGCTCGAAATACATCGTTTTCGGTTTACACGGTTAAAGAATTCACCCGCTTTATTTGCGCGACACTGTTACCGCAATTCCACTCGCGTCGATTCTTGCATTAATTTGAATTTACCGCGATATTTACCGAGATACACCATAATTCTGACATTCGATGTACTTTGATGTCACCCGTTTTAAGGATTCTAAAGTCTTTTTACTATTTTTCGAATCGTTTTGAATTGTATCGAGGAAGAATGTTTGCAGAATCCTGCCTTTCGTACATTTCAACGATCGATTTTCCTTCGACTTTGTTTGGTTTGTACGTCCAGTTAAGACAATCGTATCGTTAACGAGACAATTGCCAAGTAGGTATAGCTCGGTGGAAAATAAGCAGTGGCAAGATTAACAAATGTTAGTACGTGACCAGATTCCGATTCCAATTGCGATTTCGATGGAGAAAAAGTATCGCGAGTAACTCTTCCAACTCTATACCGTATATTTCACAGTTGCCGATTGTCGGTTCGAATGCTGACCGACTCGGTGTACGTGTGTGTATGCGAACGAAAGGTAGGACCCAGTTTCTCAACGTCGAGTAACAAATCTTGAGAATGGCTCCTAAACGAACGCGGTGCTGCGCGGCATTCCTATGTAACGCTTCGCCTACATGTATCTAGGTACTGCTCTGTAACCGTGCACTCTACCGATTCTATACAAGTGCGAATACATACGCCCGAAAGCCCATAGATCACCGCTAGCATGCAGTTCGTGAATATAGAATGTTCGATACACCTTCGATCGAACGAAGGTACTTTACCACTAATTTAGAAAAAAAACCTTAAATTAATTTCGATAAACACTTAACGTAACCATGGAAACATTTTCATTACAGGTTACTCGTTACTGTTGTGTCACTGAACGTTAATTAAAGAAAGAAAGAAAGAAAGAGGGGAGGGAGAAAAAAAGAAAAACTCGGTTCGGTTGGCACGTTTGATTAAATTTATCCACTTATTTGACCGGAGCAAAGACTAGCAGAGTTATCGGTGGAAGATCATAAGACGTAAAAGCTCCGACATTGTTTAATCAGTGACGGGGTAGGATAGGTAACCGCAGAATAGTCGGTGTAGTAACCAACGGAAGAGGTATCGTCGTTATTCCTGGCGCGGTAGCCTCGTAGAGAAGCGAGCACAAATGTATGTACGTGTATTTCGGGTTTCACGTGTATACGGAATAGAGTAGTTAAGCCAAGGATTCGTTGTGTATCCTGTGAGGTCTATAGGTAGTCCGCTGGCTACCTAGTTTGTGTACGGCTGCAATCGATTACTTGCTTTATTTCGCGTGAGCCGTTGGGACCTCACCAACCTCTGTGTTATATTACATTGGCAACCATTGGTGTGGGTTAGCGCGAATGCGTCGGTGCGCAGGGCTCTCTCGTACTCTAGAATATGAGGCCGATGGTTTGTCGAGTGGCGTGCAATTCGTGACATTTGTGACATTACGTGAATCGGTAGAAGACAGTAGATCCGACGCAAGCGATACGCGGTGTTGTAACATCGATCGATTCACGAAATAACCTGATTGCGTCCGATCGATTTTGCGATTTTAAATCTGATCGGACGCTAATTGAGATAAAGCAAACAGCTAAAAAACTGCAATTTTCACGGTGCGGTGTCGCGAAACACTCTACAATATACGCGATCTTAACGCTTCTTTCATAACACGATTCGAAAGTATCTAATTATCAAGATTTCAAGATAATTATACCTTATAGCTTAAAATTAATTAGATTTATATACTATATACTGTATACGTATTATTATATATACGATATATATATATACATAATATTATATAACACTATTATGGTTGCAGGTTACAATTATCAATCTGTTTCGTTACGAATTATCATCTAACATATATATTCGATTAAATATTGAAACTGGTTGTTTCGTTGTTACAATTCGATTTCTGGATGTCGAGAACATTTTGCTTCCGTTGAATTTATTATAATTTTCAGCAGTATCGTACATTACATATACTGTAGAAACAGAAGTTTGCTTCTCTCCGATGGCTGTTCTCAGTGCTTGGAAAAATTGGTATACGTATATCGGAATGATAGGTATACTCTTATAAGTACGGTGCTTTTTGAAATATTCATGATCTCGATGAAAATTCTTTTCTACGCGTCGAACAAAATCGAACAAAATGGAAGAAAATGGAAGAAAATGGAAGAAAATGGAAGAAAATGGAAGAAAATGGAAGAAAGTGGAAGAAAATGGAAGAAAATCAAATAAAATGGAATGGTTGTACGATGAAGAAACGAGCCATTCTGGTTGTCGTACAGCAAATATAGGTACCCAAATACGTATATTCGGATGTAACGAATTTCGTATCACCCCATGTACGGTTGATTTTACGCTAAACCATAGAAAAGTAAACTTGGATTTAATTTGCACAGACAGACTTGCACCGTTTCTGCTATTTCCACCGACGACCCTGTTCCTAGGTTTCTCAATATCCATGTCATTCCAATTCTACCCGAGTTATATTTATGAAAACTGGATATTTAATTTAGCAACGTAGTCCCAGAGACGAGAAAGAATAGAACACGAACTCGAATTTGCGAGCAATGAAACGTCAAGATTCGTTCGGTGCTCTTCGATTGATAGAATCAAAGGCACTGAACTTTGTAATTTTCCATATAAATAATAGATACGTTTCGTAGAGTAGGAGCGTTAGACGATAAATCTGTCCTACCGAATACGACTTTCGGTAGGAATAGACGATAATGAACGTAGCTCGTATAATTGTCCTAGATTATCGATCATCCTTTGCGCGACGGATAATGAGAAAGCATAGTTTTAGCTTCAGGTTCGTTTAATTGTTACGGACGCGCATCTCGGCTCAGAAAACAGATGGCTGACAGCCAGACGGTGCACTCTGATTACGTGTTTTTTACATTACGGTGGTAAACGGATTTACAGAAAATTCGCAACTAATCCAGATGATTTTATATTTTCCGTCGATAGCTATTATTTTTCACTTAGTTTCCATTTAGTCGACTCGTAGCGATCTTCCGCGGAAACTGCAACGTGCTGCAAATTTTTTCACTCTTTGAAAATCTGCTTTCGCGAACATGAAATATTGAACTATTGATTTTTCGTTGTTGGCCCGATGTAGGCTATCCGTAACAAAGGTTGATCAAAGATACATAATCGTCTGTGTTGCGTTTGCATCGAAGCGATAAAATTTGACAATATCTCTGCGTACATTTTTTTTCGCCAGCATGTACCGTGTTGCATCGCGCGAACATTTCTCGATCCTCTCGTATACGAAACGTGAAATCTGAAATTTAATATAGTCGGCCGAATGTCACGCGTAAAATATGATTTCTACGTGTTACATTCACGTTCGTGCCGTCTCGGAAATAGAACAAAAACGAAGAAATTTATCGAGAATTGTGAAACATTATACGTGGGTGGGTACACATGTATATGTTTGGGAACGTCGTTTGAAACAAAATCATTCGGTCCTATATGTGTGTCGTAAAAATGGATGCGTTCACGAGTCACTGAGAAACGGTTAATTTGATGTATCTACTTACAATTAAAATTATAAGGATATTTATAATCGGAAAGCGAACATCTTCTTAAAATTACGCTGGTCCCGATCATCGATGCAAAATTTTTGATCGTCTCGATCCAAAGACGACGATGGTGATGGGAGAATCGGTAGAGAGGGTTCGCTCTCTCGATGTGTACTCGGCGAACCACGGCCAATTAGCCGGAAGCGCATTCAGACCATTAACTCGAAATGAATTCGCGTTTAGGGTTTGCTTCAGCGTGGTAGGTCGATCGGTAAACCGATCGGCAAATTCGATTTCTGGAGCGCTCAACTGTGGATTATTAAACTTATCGATCGAACGAACAAGACTTGGCTATCCCTGCTTCGAAGGTTCTTATAGTTAAGTTGCATCCGCTTTTTCAACGAATACCTCCTTCCTTCTCATTTCTTCTGTTCGATCCTGTAAAAGCGAGGGACACTTTACCGCTTATACGGTGTTTCGATCGGTAACGGTTTCTCTACGTAATTGTAGTCGGTCCTAACCACTCGCCCAGTTCTCTCAGTTCTCTGAGTTCTCCGAGGAATTGCAATCCAGTTTTGCACCGTGCTTGTAATTGAATCTGAATTTGTCGTTAGAGTACGTAGCGAGTGTCGTTAGGAAACCACATTATATTCTCTCGGGTACGATAGAAGCCTTAGTCTGATCTGACATACATTGTATCTGTCCTGTTTATCGATGTTAGCAACCCCGTAATTGTATCAACTTCTTCGTATCGATACCAGTCTCGTGTCTTTTGTGTGAATTTGCTCGACACGTCCAAATACTGCATGTTTTCTACAATCGCGTAGACAGAAACTATGTTTTTCTACAACGTATCTATCGTTAATATCGATACGATTTATCATAAAAGATGTATTCTTCGGTAGGAACCAACCTTTCTTCGTCTACGCAAAAATTACGAAATAAACGATAACATTGTAATCGGAACGATGCTGAGAAAGGAATGGAACGATGATCTAATCAATTTCATCAATTTCATCAATTTCATCAATTTCATCAATTTCATCAATTTCATATTTAATTTGCGTAAAAAAAAAAAATATAAATAAAAGGACGCTATCCCGCTCCTGTAAACTTTTTTCCGGTTGCCCCTTCTTTCAGAGATTCCAGGCCGATGGAGAAGGCATTGTCCGCACGGACCTGTAATGTCGGAACCTGGTTGCAATTTGGTGTCTGAAGGATTCACGGGAGAAAACAGAAATACGGTGCCGACCGCAAAATGCGTTTGTGGACCGCCGGTGCCCTGGTGTCCGAACGAGCCACAGCCTTACGATTATTCTACCCGGCACGAGTGCAAGCTCAATTTGGCCGCAAAGAGAGGTTACGGTAAGCTCGAAAACATTCCTTTTCTTCGAATCAAGTTTGTAATTGTTTTATTTCTTTATTTTTCTTGAAAAAATTACTACAAATAACAGACAGAGTGTGTGTGTGTTCTACAAACTGTTTGGAACGAATAAATACGAATTGCTCAACGAATCTGCTACGTTCGTATCTTGTTTTTCTTTTTTTTTAATTAACAGCCCTCAATTGGGTAAAATACTCTGCTTTTCAGTATTATTTAATCGATTCGTAGACACGTACGCGAAACGGAATTGTTGCTTTTTTAGTTATTTCGTTTCGATGATAAAGCGTTCATGGATGAAAGAAATTGAGAGAATCGTTAACGTGGATAAAATACGTGAAAAGAGAGCAGAGTTGAAATAACGAAACTGCGACAGTTGTTCGTTAATGAAAAGAAAACATAAATAGTGACAAAAGAAGGAACAATGACGACTGAAAGACGACTAAGAGAAACGAAAGGTCAAAAAGGCGAGGGATACACGGTGGCGTTAATGAGAAAAAGACATAACTATACATAGTATATAACTAGGGGTGTGTTTCGCGAGGCAACTCTAACTCTTTCTGGCTCTTTGTTTCTGATTAAAGTTACCAAAAATGATTCTGGAAAGCTTGAACCGGTACTTATTTCTATTACACTGTTACACTTTACAGATTGTACAACGTGTCAAAGAAAACGGTAACCAAAATGTAAAGTACTTTTACTCGATGAGCAAAATAGATAAAAAGATAACTGTTCGTTTAGATAGTAGATATTAGAAAATTAGAAAATACGTATATTAGTATATACATATCGTACATACATATAAATGGAAAATGAACAAATCGTGTAATAATTACGCTTCGCGTTGTTCATCCGTGGACCAATACCGGCTATCAAATAAGTTTACGATAATTATAGTTAGAGACTCTCGAGTCGTTGCACATATAGAATCGATAGTTAACTCGTCTTTTCATTGGGTCCAACTTTCAGCAGTCTGTTCTAGCACACTTTGGCGTTGAACGTGTAACGAAGTTGTTAGTGAGTGAGTAACAAAAGTAGTTACCTGCACCGGTGCAGAAAGTTAAATTCGATTCGTCGAGAAAAGTTGAATCGTGTACGTAGTTTAAAGGTAGAAACCAGACGGATTGTTCTTCTGGGGAGTTAACTACACGACTAAAATTTCTAAACCCAACTCATCCAAAGAGGGGAACAAAGAAATGGACGACGAAACTTTACTTCCGTTTATTTCTCGCTGATAACTTTCAGCTTCAAAATCATTTCACTTTTTCTAGTATTCCCTTGCGTCGTTCATGAATCGTGGGCCGTGGGAATAGCGGCGCTTTAGACGGGTTACCGCTACCACTCACGAGATATAAGAATAGACCATTCGCCTTATGGACTTTCGTGTTCGACCGTGACTATCCAGCAAGACGTACCGAGAGTTACAGTTTCGACGGTAATTCAGTGATTCACTGATCATTACAATACCTAACGATGAACTAATTTCTGATCAAATTAATATTCCAAATAAAAGCTTATTTATATTTAAAACATTTATTATCCCATATTTAAGCTTTATCCGGGAACAGATTAATACGTTGCAAACTTTTCTACAACACAAAATTAATTTTATATTTGGTCGGTGCACGAGTATCGGCACGAGTAGTCGGATACAATCGAGTACGACGATTTTGTTTATTTATTTTTCTTTTTTTAACCAATTGTATATTACGTATACATATATATTTATAATAAATAAAATTAGTAAACTAAATTAATAACGAATAATCTTAAAATTTCTTTCTCCGTTCTGTGTTTTAAAAAATTCCAGGAATTCGGGTCATAAAAATAAGTTAGATCAATGATCTACTCTTATACTTAGCCTGTGTTACTACTTTATAAACTAGATATCTAGTAATCTATTTTGATAAGCTATTTGATAATTTTTGTAATTTTTATAATTTTTATAACGCTTCTAATTATTTCATCAATTTTTTTTTTTTCTTTTTTTCACTTTATCGACAACTGCTTTGCATAGCACGTGCAATTGATGAGTTAATTTTTGTTGCAATTATTTAGCTTACAGAGTAATTGCACTCCGTTTATTATTTCGATGGTTAAATCAACTTTATAATAACCTTAGTTTCGGTTTATACGTATTAATTTATTGCTTCGGTTTCATTTCCTGTCGTACCTCAGCACTCAGTTTCCAAGTTACCGCGTGGAAACTAACTTTGAAACCAATCGATACACGGATCGTCTAAACGAGACGATTTAATGCAACTTTCATTTTATAATTTACGTATACTCGAAATATTCGGTATTGTTGAAACAAGGTGCACTTGACGCGATATCGTACGATGTAATGCACTATTCGTGGTGAAGAAGATGTAGATATCTGCTTTTGATAGCCTGTTGTGATACTGGTTCACGCTTCGAAATGTTTTCAGCACTGCACGTTACTGTTGCAACAATTTCGACATGCTCGTAGATCGTTGTATGCAACTAAAGACCGTAGAACGGTGTCCAACATTGTCACAGTATCTGAAAAAGTCTTTTCCACTAGGGCATTTCTTATTCCGTTTGACGATGCGCAACATTATTACTGGACCGAAAACGTTTATATTACGGTAAAATGGTGTATCTTTGGAACAAACAAAATTGAACAGTATCTCTGATAGAATAGAGATAAGAATTTTTTTTACAGTTATTTCTTGTCTCGAATCTAAAATTGGTAAGTTTTGAAAACGGTCAAGCATCGGGATAGGCTTAATGAATAGTTGATTGGATCAAAGAGCAGTTACCTGCGTGCAAATATTAATAGGAAATATCAGGATGGTTGTTCGAGAAAGATTAATCGGAGGATTTCGTGGTCGATACTTTCGGATAACTTTACGTTTGTTTAGGAGCTACGTCGATGTTGGGCAAAATTTACTTCCCATACTAGCCGTTAGGCAATCCATTCGAGTATACGCATAATAAATGTCCTCGGATAAGTGAAATATTGAGTTGCTCAAGTACGAGTAAACTCATAACCTGTAATATTGTATATCCGTATGGTGGTTCTGCATCGATATACCTATGCTCGCTATAATACGGACGATAGTTAATGAAAAAAAATAAAACAAAAATTGAAAAGTAAAAGACAGGATGCTCTTAATTGCAACGAATGATAAAAATTGAGTTTGCCTTCGTTTGAAAACTGATAAATACATAGTTTTGTTGTTCGAAAGCGTAGAGAGTTTGAGAAATGTTTGTTCCTCGGTTTAATCTCGCTACTTGTTTATACAATTGTCTCGTTACGAGATCTAATGAAGCGCATTACGAAGCGTGAAAGGAAAATAACAATTTAATTGATTCGTGCCGAGAGCGTATTCCGCAAAAGCATGTACACGGTAACTCCTTCAGCTAACGTTGATAAACTTCTGTTTCAGATGACCTCTTTAATTCCGGAAATGCGGCAAGCGACGTCGTTGAAGGTGAGTCACTTTTAGTCAATCTCGAAAGTTTCTGGGTGCAGTTTTAATTGAGTGTGTTTAGTATTCATCGGCGATTGAGTTTAAGGGATTAAAGTGAAATTACACGAGTTCTCTTGTGTTAACGAATTATACACTGTATTTTCCAATTTACTCGGACCTTTACCTCTATAATATTATCTCGGTGATGAATTGTCCGAAGGAAACACTTGATTAGTAAAAACCATAAATTCCTTGTAACATTTATTTTTTATTACATTTTTCTTATTATTACTATTATTATTATTATTTTTTTTTTTTTTTTTTCTTACCAATCGACTGACAGCTATTAATATTGTCGATGGAAACTGGTCGTTTTTTGTTTGTCAATATAGTATCCTTCCATATTCTTGATTCTTGATAAGTAAAAAGAGCAATTAACATTATAAACAACAGTATTGTATATATGTATTAGAAAATATTATTGCGGTAAACGAAACACGAAAAGCATTATCGGCATTTGATTAGTAATTGTTTTAAAAGTATACTCAAGAACCTCAATTATTTTTTGCTTTGCGTAAATAGTGAAAAAGCTTGCTGTCGTACACCTTTTATACACCTTATAAATACAGTAATATTATTTTTACGCAAGTTATTTCGAATTTCTGTTATTATTAAACAGATCGACTTAACGGTAAGAAAAATAAATAAGGAGTCGTATTCTTAATTTATTATTCTTATGTGGACAGTGCAAGGAAACGCTTAGTTTCGTTACAAGCGTAATAATAATTTATCGGTGTGCAGTTTTATACCTAAAAGCATAGCGTGCTAGGAAGGAAAGAAGCTAGTGCGGTCAGTTTTCGGTTCGAAGAGCAAAGTAGAGGAGAATGTGGTAGGGTGTTGGGATAGATGGTCGAATCGCATAAGCGAGGAATTGAATTACTCGAAGAGACGGAGGGAAGCCGTCGCGAGGGTCAACCAGACGGCAGTCAGATTCACTAGCAGAGAACTAATTCAATTTGGAAGGCGGACGATTCGCCTTTTGCGAAACAAGAACGAAAGAGCAACAATACCGCGATAAGAACTTCCGTTTCGAGCCGAGACGCGTTAGCCTCTTTCATGCGGTACGTTACAGCCAATAAGGGAGAAGAGAAAGAACGAAACTTTGTCGTGAAACGGGCCAACTAACAAAAGAAACTCCGTGTATCGCGTAACGGTTGCGAGAAAGCTAAATGTTCTGTCACCTTTACTCTCTCTCTCTCTCTCTCTCTCTCTTTCTTTTTCTTTCTCTTGAAAATTTTCGACACCTTTGTCCTTAAAAGCTTTTAAAACGAGAGTTCGGTCAACGACATTATCGAAACATTTACATTTTTTATGCCATGTACGGCATTGTGAGTTGGTTCTTATAGTGATTTTACAATGCCAATGTATTTTTGAGAATATCTAGGCTCGACAAAGTTATTCGTTCAAATTTGATAGGAATTCCTGTGCGCCCATAGTATCGAATCGATCTACTGAAATTGGTACGTCAGTGCTCCAACTGCGGTTATCCGGTTGAGAATGTTCTCGTTAGATCTTAGATTCTTGGTCGGTACAGTTGTCAGAGGATTCGAAAATTTCTAATTCAAATGTCAGAGGAATTAATCTGGTCTCGATCAAAGGTTCAATAGGGAAATTTGAACGTGGTTAATCGTAATTAAAGAACCTGGAACACTTGAATAATATTGGACGGTGACGGTGAAAAAGAAGCAATTGTTTCGAAATGTATACAAGCTTAAGTAACTACTGGATTATCAGAGATTCAGAAGAGGATTTCTTTTGAGAAATTACAAGCATACCTATAACATTGCCCTCGGCTTCCCTCGAAATCTACCTACCACGCTCGTTCCTAACGGAAACTTGGAAAGTTTCACATTTTCTTTCTCAAGATTTCTCGTAGCATCGTAGCATCGTAGCATCGTAGCATCGCAGTATAGAATTTTTGCGACTCGTTAGTATCGCGACCCCAAACTTAGTCGAAGAATCGTCGAGAAATACAATTCCAGATCGGCGTCTTTTTCCACTTTCAAGTTCTTAACAAATATGTGGAAGTCTGCGAAACGTCTTCGCGCTTTTACGGACTTTCGGAATTCCTCGAGTTTCTGCAGTCGATAGTAGTTTGGTAGTTCCTTTACTTGTCGCTTTTCAACACGAATCCAGAGCATGCTATTTTAAATTGTCTTCGTTTCGCTTTTTCTCGATAAATCTCGACTTCTTGTAACTCGAATATTGGCATCTATAGATTTCATCGAAAGAGGCGTATTATTCAAAGTCGTTGTACACAGTTGTACACAGTTGTACACAGTTGAACGCAGTTGTACGCAGTTGTACGTAGTTGTCTTCAGAGACGTAGGACGTTTTAAGAGACTCGACTACGTATCATCGTTTCTAGGTAGGATAAGCGGGCAGAAATAGTTAAAAAAGCGTTTGCAGCACGTTTATCGAAGTTGCTGCAAAAAATGTACACTCGGGTAGTCGGATTCACGTTTTTCCTGTTGCTTTGGGAGTTGGTAATCCTCGAGGGAGGGGAGTACTCGGCAACTGTTTGTTCCGCTTGCAGACCTCGAGCATATTTGCACCGATAAAACGAATAGATTGTGCCGAGTTTCACGGCAACGACCCTTTTTATCAGGGACTCGGGCGAAGGGACACAAAGAGGGAAGAAAAGACGGTTCCACTTCGACGCAACGAAATAGAAATTGCACGAGCGAACCGTTGCCTCTGGCACTGTACTTGAGATGAAAGTTCCATCGCGTTTTCGATTAAAAGAAAAAAAAAAAGAAAAAAAAAGGAAAAAAAAAAAGGAAAATAGAAAAGAAAGAAGAAGGGAGGGAAAAAACGAGTAAGAAAGAGCGACAGAATATCGATAAAAACAAAGTTTATACCTGTACGGAGTTAAATGAAACGAAGCTTTCTATTAAAAAATCGTTCCAGGTTTGAGTGAATTTTGAAAGTTCGGTCCGCTCGTTGGAAAACTCTCGAGAATGTCGCAGAGCATAGATTAATTCACGTTCTCCCAGTGGAATACTTTCTTTGCAAATATTAATTTCATAAAAAATGTATTTTTAATCTAAGCGGTGGTAAAAGTTTACGGTAAGCCGAGATGTTCAATTATTCCTATTTGGACAAGAACCGTTTCTTATAAAAATTAATTTCCTTCCTTTTTACTTTTCTTTTCGATCCGTTGTTTTTCTCGATCGTCCTGTCTTTCTTTGTTCCGCGAATAGAAATAAATAAGCTGACGTCAATTTAACAGCGTATGAAAGTTTGCGGTGTATTCTGGAAAGTAATTTGAAAAGTATGAATAGCACGTGGTTCGTATCGTTATACCGATCTCGAGGGAAATTCAAGTACTTGGTAAAGCCACCGGTTGTCCAATAGAAAGGAATCTCTGGTGCGACAAGGTAAGCGCAAAGTCCCCACTGGAAAAGAGTTGAACGAAACTATTCGTTAAAAATTACTCCTTTAGCTGCGAGAAGATCATCTTACACGCTAATAGATTGAAATGAAATTACACGTAACAGGGAAAAGTAGAAAACAGTTCAACTTGATAGTGGATTTTAAAATGTGTCGTCGTTTTAATCCTCTCCGAAAGTCAAACACGAGTCTCTGACACTTACGAAACGAAGCTATTAAAAGCCAACGAGTTGTTGCTTTCCGCTCTATCGAAGTACGGATTGTCGCGATTAAAAATTTCCGTTCAAACGTTTCACGATTGGAATTAAATTACTTTGCCTGGAATAAATTCGATCATCTATCTACCTTTGACTAATATTAATAGACAACTTTACAGTTGATCAGCCGTCGCGGAAATGGGACGTGCAAACTTGCGTTAAACATCGCGAACAATGCAATAATTGATCGAACCAACTCTCTTCGGGTGTCATAACCAAACGAATGCGACCGTGCAAGTTAGTTACGTTTAACAAATTCGGATTAAATTTTCGCGAACCAACTATCGTAAAGAGAAAAAACTGGAGGTAGGAATTTTAGAAGTAACAGAGACCCTCGTGACGCTTAATACATGCCGCGCTTCCGATTCGTCTTCGATGTGAAATAATTTAGGAAGCAAGATCGAAACAAGGAAACTGCGCGCTACTGACTTTTCAATAGATACGAAAAAAATAGGTAAAATTGAAAAACCCGATTTTTCGATCTACTTCCCGATTTTATTTTCGTTCGTTAAATGCGACCGGCGAAGTAAGTAGAGTTTATCAAGTATCGGGATAATTTTCAGTCACAGGTACTCGGAGCAACTTTTATCGGTGTTCCTTCCTCGCTTCCACGTTTCCACGACCTAGAATGGACGAGGCAAATGTTGAAAAAGACCTAGACGCCGCGCTCTTATTCATATTTGCATCCGTTAGTGAAAAGCTCTTTCGGTAGATGCGCGTAATCCCATTCCCGATGGTAATCTTCACCGTAGGATGGGGTAGGACGGGGTAGGACCGTAGCCGAATAAATTTATGGGAATTGCAAGAAAGGTATTCACAGGTTTCGAATTTAAAGCACGTTTTCAATGTAAGTGCATTATGGAAAGTCGGCCGCTTCTCGGTTAATGGGCTCTCGATAATTCAGTTAATCGGTTCATCGACTATCGAGGCGAACGCATCAAATTAGCCTTGCACGTTTGTAGTTTACTTTTACAGATAATTTACAGCGATCGGCATCGAAAGTAGGGGACCGATTAGAATTTTAAGAGTGATATCGTAAAAAACGTTACGTCTTACGGAATNACTTCAAGATATAATACGTACGATTGAAAATACATTCTATCGCGAATATCGGAAATATATTCGAAAAGACGCGAATTAGCGTTCCGGTTAAATAATAAAGCTAAAAATAATATCACCGCTCTGCTAGCAGTCCGTGGTTGAAAGTGTGTCATTAATATTTCGCTACCGTGGACTGTTGTCGCTGAATGAACTAAATACGACCGACCAATTCGCATTTGAGAAATAGAGAGAGAGAGAGAGAGAGAGAGAGAGAACAAAAAATTCCGTCACAGTATGATGGATAACACCGATAGTAAAAACGACTGTGACTGCAACGATCTGTCGGCGTGCATCTTTACGCTACACGGCTTACGTACACGTAAATGCTCGGTTAATGCAGCATACCAAGTTTGCCTCCAGTAAAATGCACCGCAGGAAGTTTCAGCTTCTCCTCTTACTCCTCTTCTACCTCCTTCACCGTCTATCCCTCCTTTCTACTCTTCTCTATTTGCTCTCGCGATGGACCTGCGTACACATCGTAAAATATGAAATATACAAGCACGGCTAGAGGCTTTACTGCAATTTCCATGAACGCGCATGGCCAGGCTTGATTATTCTGCCATAGTCTGCGGGGATTCGTCGAGACATTGTCTGCTGGTTGTTCCGTGTAATTTGACGACGGCTATTAGTTTTTATCGTAAATTTTATTATTTTTTTTCTTCACTTCTCTTCAGAGTTCATTTTTCTCCCTCGAAACGTCCCCTTTTATCATCGGTTAATTTTCCACTTGGACATTTCTTTGATCTCGCCTCCGACTCCTTTCCTTGGTATCTACTCTTTTCTTCTCTTTTCTTCTCTTTTCTTCTCTTTGTATTAATCGTGACGCAATGAAGATAGAGTTTGAAAGCGATAGGTAGATAGCAGAATCGATCTCCTCGATCGTTCCTTCTCACACTTGGAAGCTTTCGTTACACCGATTACACGGACACCATTTTATCGGTTCGTCGAATATGAATAATAGTTTAGACGAGGTAGCGAACAACTTGGTGAATTTGCTCGCATAGTTGCCAACAGATATCGTACGAACAACATCGGAGTTAGGAATTTGAGAGTACTCGAAATCATGGTTTCCGCAAAAATAAAACCACAAACCGGGAACGATGTATGTAACGAGTTCGAAGGATAGACGATACGAGAAAGAAAAAAATTGGTGAAATTGCGACTCGTCGTACTTCTCATTCGTTCGAATCTTCTTGTTCTCTTTATCATAGGATGAAAAATTCATCGTATAAACGTTTCTTATCTTATCGATATTTAAACTTTTTTTTACACGTGCACATATTTTTGCTCGCGTACGACAGCTTTTCATACGACAGACGAAGAAGAAAGAGGAAACGTAGACGAGTCTGACATAGTGTTCGTTGGAACAGCTGGCTGTCTGATAAGTTCGATTTAACTCGAAATTATAATATACACGGTGAATGTGATTTAAACGCGATCAGACTAGAGAGATATGTTACCGCAATTTAAAAGCAGCAAAGTGGTAGAACGCGACAGAGCATGGTGGTGCATAGTCGGCTTGGAAGCGGAAAATTAAACGCGAATATGATTTTAGGTGGCCAATTTATATGTAAATGACACCACGACCATTCTAGCTACATGCCGGATTTCTCTAATATCTTTTTCCCTCTCGGCCTCTTTTCTCGCGTCTTCTCTCGTTTAGCCTGGACCGGTGTTTCATCCGCGACAAATATTTAATAACACACATCGTTTCTGTTTGGCGATGATTTATTACAGAAACCGATCTCATTCCGGCGTATATTGTCTACCAGTTGAACCGAACTCGCAGCTTTCCTAGAGAGTTCCGTGGTTACAAATGGCGCTTAACCATCTCATTCGAAACCCGTGATACCTGCTCACACGAGAATCGTAATCCGAAGATGGTAAAGTAGCGACAGTCACGAGTAAACAGGTTGGCGGCGTTTAATCGCTTAACTCGAGCATCTATCGGCTAACCGGAGAACAGCAACGTAAATTCATTTGGCACAAGAGGGATATTAAAATGATTCCGCGTTGTTTGTCGCTACAGAGCGATTACTTCGTAAACTAAACGTTCGAATAAACTAAACAGGCAGAGACATGTTAGACGTAGAAAAAACAAAAACCAAAGAAAAGAAACGATTGTAAAATATCATCGTTTTAATATCGTTTTAATATCGTTTCAATATCGTTTTAATATCCTTTTAATATCGTTTTAATATCGTTCTAAATATTTATTATTTTTCAGAGTATCGAATAAATCACGATATTTTTCGATAACAAAGGCAATTTTACGTTGAGAATAATTCGGAGATAGTGGTACACGATGTTGAATTGAAATAGAACGCGTTTGGTAACTTTAATCCTTTTATTATATGCATCGTGAAAATATGAAACGGCAACACGAAACTGGTACAAACCAGTGCATCGTTTATCCGACACAATTTGCAAAGTACACAGTACTCTAACGACGCGCAGCGTCGCATATTTGGTATTTGTTAAATTATCACGATTAGTGGAAGGATTACGAATTCATCACGACCGGTTGGGGTCGGTTTCGTTGCGTAACCTCGAAAATCGCACAGCACATAATTTCCCTTCTACTTTCATAGAAGAAACTGTTTGCACCGGTATATGTATGCGTATGCTACATGCTACACACATAGTTGTAATTTTGGAATGGCCGCGCCGCTAATTTCTCATTAATTTGACATCTGTTGCATCTTGCGCGATACGTACGCGTCACCCGAGTAATGTACGTTTGTTGCACAGTTCAATTAGGTTTATGCAAGGTTGAACGTTGGTATTTGAACCAAGTCGGTTGAGAGAAAAAGAAAGGTACGTAATATACATAGATACCTACATATTTCTTCAGAGCGAGAAAGGTTTCGTTCGAATTTTGTTTTTCAAGTTTCTACATCAGCGTTATAAACGAACGCGTTTTAACTTCGCGTTAATTGAATCAACGAGAGATCGACACGTATATGAGTGTAAACCTATACTTACACATCGCTTTCGCTGGAGAAGAAAACACACCAAGATTCTGCACGATTCAAAGGGAACAAAGGAAAAAGGGGTCAAGTTGTGAGGGAATTACAGATACGTGGATTTAAAACACGTTACCTGTGCTCTTTTAGCGCGAACAAAGATCCTGTACATTACAATATATCGAATACATTTAATTCTGTTTAGCTCGGTTTCCCGTTCGACGTATTTATCTTGGTTCAATTTTTACAAGCTGGATGAAACAATCAGGGTTTCAGGTTCTAGTAACTTTATTCACAATTTGCTACCGTCATNGCCGCTAATTTCTCATTAATTTGACATCTGTTGCATCTTGCGCGATACGTACGCGTCACCCGAGTAATGTACGTTTGTTGCACAGTTCAATTAGGTTTATGCAAGGTTGAACGTTGGTATTTGAACCAAGTCGGTTGAGAGAAAAAGAAAGGTACGTAATATACATAGATACCTACATATTTCTTCAGAGCGAGAAAGGTTTCGTTCGAATTTTGTTTTTCAAGTTTCTACATCAGCGTTATAAACGAACGCGTTTTAACTTCGCGTTAATTGAATCAACGAGAGATCGACACGTATATGAGTGTAAACCTATACTTACACATCGCTTTCGCTGGAGAAGAAAACACACCAAGATTCTGCACGATTCAAAGGGAACAAAGGAAAAAGGGGTCAAGTTGTGAGGGAATTACAGATACGTGGATTTAAAACACGTTACCTGTGCTCTTTTAGCGCGAACAAAGATCCTGTACATTACAATATATCGAATACATTTAATTCTGTTTAGCTCGGTTTCCCGTTCGACGTATTTATCTTGGTTCAATTTTTACAAGCTGGATGAAACAATCAGGGTTTCAGGTTCTAGTAACTTTATTCACAATTTGCTACCGTCATAATTTCTTTTCCGTAAAACAACGATCTTATCTTCATTTTTCATCGTACGTCGTCCGACAAACTCTTATGATGATATAATTTTCCCAGATTAAAGCTTCATCGACCAGACCTCTTTTACGCGTAAATTATCAAATAGAAACGACACGGACGTATTTTCTTGTTCGCGTATACCTGAAGCTACATCCGCAATTCCTAGTAGACGCAATTTCCTTAGAACGTTTCGCGCTTCTCGTCAAACTTCAATTTTTTTTTCTCTTTCTTTTCTTTTTGCTTATGCACTCGACCAAACGAACCAGTGTTTTTATGAGAAAATGAGAAAATGAAAAAATGAGAAAACAAGAAAACAAGAAAACTAGAATACGAGAAAACAAGAGAAGGAGAGGAATGTATCTGCTCGTAATTCGTATTCCCTTTCGCGGATTAAAGCTAGCCGTGTCTCGGGTAAAGTCATACGGGAAACTTCGTTCGCATTTGCATTAAACGTAATACCGATAAAAAAATTGTTAAAACAATAAAGTTGGAAATTTTCTTTTCAACTCTTAGATCCGCTTATACGAGGGTGCAACGTGGATAAAACACGCAAATGCGTGCATTCCTTGTTCCGTTTTACGAGATATCTAGAGTCGATAGATAAATGGATAAAACGAAGCGTGGAGAAACGAGGAGCGAGAAAGAAAGGAGAGTCGGCTTGCCTTTGAAAATCCTTCTATAATTAAATTGTCTTTTATATTCAGACGAGAGCTGAAAATGAAGCTAGTCTGGGATAAACCTACCAAGTCATTTCGCCGGTCTTTCCGCTTTCTTTCTTCTTATCTTTTTCTCTTCCTCTCTTTTTCGTTCGTTCGTTCTCCTTCCTTTTTCAACTTTATCAACTTTATCAACTTTTTCAACTTTTTCAACTTTTTCAACTTTTACCTCGTCTCCTCCTTCCTATCGGACTGTCCCTCCTTCTCCGTACATCTCTACTTACCCCTTGAGTTTTCTTTCTTTCTCGCACACTCTAAGAAGAGAACAGAAGGAGCAGTGACACATTCTTTTCGATGATTCCCTTCGTTTCCATACCCCGTGTCATCCCCTCGCGAAATTAAGCTTCCATTTTCTTCTCCCCTTTCTTTTCATTTTTGCCATTTTAGGCTCGTTTCAGACGCTTTTCGAGACAAACTAAACTCTTTCTACCGATATCCCTTCATTTTTTCATCACCCCTGATCCTTTGACCCCTCTCTGATAGCTGTCCTTTGTACATACAGTATATATAGTATATAAGTATACATACCATCTTGTCGACTAGCTCGTTTGACTTGCAAATGTAATCACTAAGAGCATCCATTCGACTTGATCCTTCTATGACCCGACACTCGGCTCGCTGCTCTGCTTCCCGTATCCTGACGAGCTATCCTACCTATCGTCTCGTAATTCATCCGAGTCTCCTTCTGTTTGTTTTGATCTGTGCGCTTTCAATTTCTTAAAGAATATTTATTTTTTCTTTTTCTTTTTCTTTTTCTTCTCTCTCTCTTTTTTTCTTTCAATCTGTGCCGAATCACTGATTCTCCGTCGTGTTTCTCCGTTTCGATTGCTCGGTTACGACTCCTGTTCCATCGATCGTTTTTCGATCGAGTCATCTTAACATTTTTGAGCAAGCATCGACGATAAGGTTCTCAAGAACGATACCAATGTTTCATGTTTAAGTAAAACATTTTGTTTACCGATGTCACGCAAGCGCTTTCCCGAATAAACCTTCTTATCTCAGCACCGTACGCGCCGGACATAAATATTTCAAATTCTCCTTGGTCGGTGCACTATTCGTCCGTTCTCGTTGCTTTTTATCAGATTCGTAAATAACCACGAACACTCGTTTCGCTTCTCATAAGAGCTCTTCATTTCTAGGAATCACGATTATGTCGTTGCTCGTCGTACGTTTCACGATCTTAGAGTTTTCCGACTACTTTATTTCTTTTCTCTTGCCCAAAAACACGTGATCAGCAGCGAATAAAGTTCAACTCGGAGGCAAACGAGGGTACATTTACGAGCAGTTGTCGTCGGATAGTTGAAATTAGCAAATAGAAACAAGGAGAGAAGGAAGGGCACGGCGTCGGAAAAACGAGCCGGACGGTACCGACATGGTTCACTGCCAAAGTTACCTGTACCTGTACTTGCCAAACTATTTTCAAGTACTTCACGTGCCTTCATGTACTTTCACGCTCTATCACGAAAGCTTCGCTCGACTACAAATTCCGTGGCTACCCTCCCTCTCTGCCTTTCTCTTCTACTCCGAAATCGTGTTTTTATATACTCTGGATACTCCTCCTTTTTTAGAATTTCAACAATTATGCCGTGTCGTGTTTTAGGATCGAAAAGAATCGTCTGAAAAAATATTCAGAAATGCGAACCAAGTATAGCAACGATGCGTAATTTTCTACAAAATGAAAAATATACTTGTATTTTACGTATCGCAAGAAAGTAGGAGTTTGTTTCTTGTAACGTTACATAGTTTTCACTCGAAGAACGAAATCAAGTTCTTGGTTGGTCTGGAAAACAAGACAATCCACTTGGACGTTGTTACAGGAAAAAAAAGGTAAAGAGCAAAAGTTTGGATCCATTCCATTGTTTGGTTCCCTGCGCTAGATGTTGGAATCCCGAAAGTACTCACGGTCGATCGGTCTTGTCACGTACCGAGGAAGTCAATGAGTCTACGTAGGTTGACTCGCAGGAATGCGAAAGAAGGTACAAGCTCCGAACCATTTTCTTGCAAGTTTTTGCGAGCTTCCTTTCGGAGCAAAAGAAAGTACTCTATTTTTTCGAACTTGGCAAATACGTAAGTAGTTTCAAAACGTTTCTCTCAGCCAATTGTATCTTTCCGATCTAATTGATTTCCAAGTTAGCTCTTGGACGTTTGACGGCGATCGAGCTGCCATTCGATCGTCCGTTGCACGGCTGCATGTTCCTCCTCTGTAGTTTCCGTTTGCTCGACGCTCACAGACAGGCTTTAAGGTACCAGTCGTCCGCGAAACTGGTACTTTGTTTTTTTTTGTATTCATGCATCATCTCGGTAAATTTAAGTTGAGAAAAAGAGACTGTTTTATTGTCGGAACTTCGGAATGCTAAACGTTGGAATAACCTTCCCAAAAATTGTAATTCAATTTACCGAGGTGGGGCAAGGTATAGAGTTGTGACTGAGTTTAAAATTTCCTTATATGCTAGCGGGGACCAGGAAGATTAAATTTCGACAAATATTTTAACCAACCGCGAATAGTTTTGTTCCGGCTAAAAATTTCACGAACAACAGGAAAGCTTACGTATAACAGGTTTGATCAAGTACGCAAACCATAAGGAAAATTTGAAAAACAGCAGTTTAACCGAGAGATAACTTAAAAAGACAACGAAACGGTATTCAGGCGTTTTATCGTTTCAGGCAATTTTAATTGGTTCGCGGATAAATTCGATTTTATCGGATTTTATCGGAAACCGATGTAAAAGGTGAATCGATAGGGAGACCCGGGCCTCTGTATGCCACGAATGCGTAAGATCTGGGGAACGTCGATAGGCGTTGGCAGACCTTGGAAAATGTGATGCGATGGGTGAATCATCGCGTTCGTTTCGCGAAACAGGACGATTCGAAAACTTGAAAGTCGGCGAGCACGTTGCGGTTTTCGAAATCACAAAGTAAAATAGCTGCTGGTCCACCGCTACGGGTTAGCTTTGCAAATCGATGCTCGTTCGCAAATGTTCCTCGCGAAGCGATGCAACCGCATCGGTCGAATCGAGGGGCCGACTACCTTTGAATTTCGAACACGCGCCACTCCCGTTTGCCACTCGCTCTGTGTCCGTGCGTTGAGCAAACCCGCACAGAATATAAACTTCCGGGGCTTAAATCTCTCCGATTCGGTAAAACTTTATTTATTTCTTACGCACCTTTTGTTCGTTACCATCCAACAAAAACGATTAGATTACATCGCTTAAATGCTTAAACGCTTGAACGTTTAAACGTTTAAACGCTTAAACGCTTAATTGCTCTGTTCGATTAATTCGATTAATCTTACGTGTACCAAATGTCATCGCAATACTTTCAATTCCTTCGGAATACAAAAAACATCTCGATCTGTTACCTAAGAGTATCCCTTGATATTGAAAGACATTCGATAATTTTGGATTACTCGACTCGCTACGAATACCGTATCGCAGCAATTCGATATCACAACTTGGACACACTTTTCTCTATACTCTATACCTATTTGTCGCCAATCGTGGTAAGATTTTCAATTTCAAAACAGCAATTCAACGTACCAGTAATCTTGTTTACAAGAAAAGCTTTCACGAAAATGTCAATGCTATTATTATTTTGTTCGATAACGTATTGCGTTTTACGATAACAAATTAAAACGATCGTTACTTGTCGGTGTACATATATTATGTATATCCATTGCCGATCATCCATGTACCATATATACGGAGACGATCCTGCGTTCTTGAATAGCGATTTTTAAATTGTAGTTAAACAACATGGACGACACGTGTTTCGAATTTTGCTTTTTTCGTCGATCGGTAGCTTCTCACTTTGATTTAATTTTTCTTAATTAGTATAGTAGTACAGTCCTTACTCATTTTATTATAGATATCGGTTTCTCATTCTTTCATCGTGCGTTTCGTTTTTCCAGTGGAGCATTCAAACGCATAGCAGGGAAAAGTTTCCAGCATTTCGAAGTGCATCGAACAAATGGAAACAGAGAATCTGTTTCTTCGTTACTTTCTTCTATTCCAGTCGCACATCTCGCTCTCCCGACTCTGTCGTATTCTCGTTCTCCTAGTATGTACAACGCTTTCGGCTTAGCAGAGCTTATCCGAGGAATCCTTGAAAGAAGCGGATGGCCGTGTCACACCGAATGTTTTTTTTTTTCTTTTTTTTTTCCACAGATATACTCCCATGCTTTGGCGTATAAAACAATAAACGCACCTTCGCTTCGAGGATGAGCTTTTCGACGTGCTCGAAAGAATAGTTGCAAGTTAGCGTCGTGTTAACAATTTCCTCTTGTTTTATTAAAACACGGCAGAAAGTTTTGCTCGAAATTGCATCCTTGTCCGAGATTGGTGCGCGCCAAATACTTCCGTTTGCCCGTGCTACACGTGCAGCTAATATTATGAAATTGATGTCTCGATATTGGCGAAGCAACGTGTAACAGAGTAAGCAAAGTGTCGTTCACAAAGAAGTCTTTGTTTCGAATGTAAGACAAGGCACTGGACGACTCGAGTCGAATCGAGTCGAATCGAGTCGAATCGAGTCGAGTCGAGTCTAGTCGAGTCGAAGCAGTGATCTGCGTTACGGTCGAGATTAAATCCTAAATTATATCCAGACCATCTGCATACCCTCGAAGATATTTCAGAAAGGTATTTTAAAGTTTTACGATCGCAATATATCAGAGCAAGCGGTTCCGGCAACTTGGTTCTCGCGTAATTTCTTGTATCTATGTATCTATCGTTAAGGAGTTATTTCGAAATTCGAATAATTCTTACAATTAGTAGTATTTATAGAAATGCAAGAGGAATCGCAATAGGTAGAGGAGAGGAGGGAGAAGAAAGAAAAGGAAAAGGGAAAAGAAAAAAAGGACCAATGAGACGAGTCGTTTACATTTTGCGTCGAATGCACGGTAGGACAACAGCGCGCGCGAGGTCAAGCGGTACCATCCCCGAGATATATCGAGCCGGATGCACGCGTTAATCCATCGAAGACGCACGAGTTTCTCTCGTAGCAATAACAAGCAACGTATCTTGTCGTAAAACACGTTGCGTTTCGTGTAATACGTTGAAGGATTAACGCGTCGACGCGCAAACGTACAAACGAGGATGGCGAACGAACGGGCGAGGGTTGGATAGAGCAGAAAATTAATACTTCGCTTAGCCTCAAGCATCGTGTCTACGTAATATTGATACGTGATTGATTTGGGATAACCGTAGTCACAACCGTGCTGTTACTTATCCAAGTCGCTTGATTTTTTTAACGAAACAAGTCCAATTTCGATCGAAGACGGTGCCGTGTGAACGCGTACCCAGTATTCGGTATACATACCTATGTATTTTCACAGATATACAGAAGTACGGGTATATAAGTGCGGATGCACATACCAGCTCTCTCGGTGCACGCCAAGGCAATTTTCCGTGAGTAAACTCCGCACCTTTGGAGGGCTCCGACGAACGTTATCTTACGACTCGAGTTAGGGTAGGAGATCTTTCCAAGGATCTGGCAGCAGCAGAAGGATCTGTCTCTGTCGGCTCGAGGATATGGATTTTCCCTCTTCTTGCCTCCACGATGATTTCTAGAAAGCAGAATAGAAAGAGGTGAGAAGGAGAGGGTGAAAGGTAGCTCGAGGAAAGGGGTCAAGTGGAGAACAGTGTTTCCCCTTGGAAATAGTCTAGAATTGATTAGTAAATGGTCCACGTTTCGCAACAGCCGATAACGCTCGGATAACTCACGCGATGTCGCGAAACGGTAGGCTTGTTTTTCGTCCAATTCCAAATTTAAGAATCCTCCTGTTCGTTCCTTTTTTTTAAACCCTTCCCTTGCTTCTGGTAGACAAGTCATATTTAGAATCGTTGGAATTAGTTTGGCATAAATTGTTGGGGAAGGAGGGGGGGGGGTTGAGTTGAGTTGTACGACAAAGCGTCGAGCACGAACGACGAAACGGAGGAGATTCGAAGGTACGTACAACATCGGTGACTTCTCTCTAGCGCGTATAATACGCATCGTGGCCGTAGCGTTGTCGGGGGAAACCAGTCGCTCGCATAAAACCGCGGAGCGAGTCACAGCTCGAGTCAGTTTCGCTCGCGCTTCGCGTGGGTATCGGTTTGCGGTCGTTGAGATAACGACCCGTCGTTTCTGCGCTCGTCGATGAATTTCGACTCGTCCGAGCGAGAAAGCGTCATCTTCGATCTCGTGATTTCGCGTATGGATTCGTGCTGCTCCGTTCGCTCTGTTTCACGAATTGTTTCTCTCACGTGTATCCAGTGAATCGACCACGGACTATATTATTAAGCGTTTCAACAAAAGTGTACGGTGTACAGTGTACACACCGGTCTGTTTATATCAGTGGCGTAGCGTTCAATTATTACCATGTTTTATGGAAATGATCATCGCGACAGCATCTCACGGTCTCCATCTCCATAGGAATCGATCGGTGTCTTTTTTACAAAGGATATCCGTAAGTAGTTAAGATGGTGAAAATTGCCGGTGCCCCGCGAGGATCAAAGCTGACGCGTGCTCTTTCGACGAGCAACGACGATCGAAGAACGATCCGATGCGTAGATCAAGGCCATCGCGTGAACGGTCTTATTTCTCTTTCTCTTTCTCTTTCTCTTTCTCTTTCTCTTTCTCATTCTTTTTCTGTACTTCTTTCTTGGACGATTAGGACGATTACGACGATTACGACAAATCGTAACGCGTGCGAAGGAGGAGGAAATTCCGCTGGAAGGGTCAGTTGAAAGTTTTACTTTGCGCGTTTCTCGTTACCAACGAGATATCTCGTGTAATTTGGATTCCCCTCACGCCTCTCCGATATATCGGTGGTCTGGAACGAAACTGGAATTTCAGGGCTGACCTTGGGGACCGATTCGCTTATCGCGTCGGAGTTGATGTTTATTTTTTACGAGACGTTAACTACGAGGCTCGGCGGCCGCGTTGGTTGGTCGTCTTTTTTCGAACGTAGTTCTTCAGGAATTCACAGTGGCTGTGAAGGACGAGCAAAGCCACAGGTGGCGGTCAGACTTGACCGATGGAAAGAGGCTAGTCGAATTACGTTCGAATCGCGACGTCGTGTTTTCGCTAATCATCGACGACGCAATCCAAGCGTTTAGAGTCAGTTAATTCGCGGTTCGTAACTGTATTGCTTGAATCGAAATACCGTTACCCGTTCTTGGATAGTCGAGCGTGCAACAGATCGCGAAAGATTTGGATCGAAGATGGAAATCGTTTAACTTTTACCGTTTTCTGTCGTCCAAACGATTTGCCAGCGTTATGCAAATGGAGCAATTTGGTTGAAACGATAGCGCGCATTCATAGCGCGAGGAGAACTGTGGATAGTAATTAGAACGCGTTAGAGAAATTGTGACGAGTAACGCGAACACATCGAGTTCTTAGCGAAGCGGCGTGCGCGAACGCGACGATTAACACGCTGCTCGAATCGAAATCAGTGTTTAAATGAAAGACGCGATTCTTCGCGAGGACAAATTTAAGCAAAACACACACGCGGAACGAATCGCAGAGACACGCGCGTCGAGGTTGTCTTAGGTTAGTTGGTATTTTGGTTCGAAAGTTCACCAGGGACGTAGCATCGATTTTAAGGCCGCGGTCCGATATCGTGTGCTTCGTTTCAAGCTGCGTAACTACCAAACGAAAGCTTTCGTTCTAGAGTCGCGAGAACGAAGGTAAAGCGCAAACGATTTGGAACCAAAAAATTCGAATAAAAGTTGACAAACGCTATTTTGAAAGCGGTACAAAAATATGCGACGATTCATTGGGGTATTTTGGATCGCACGAAAAAATACGAAAACTTAAATTTTGTTGGGAACTCTGATATTTGAAATAGATTCGTTTATCGATTGCAATCTTTTATCGGTGAATTTAATATCGAGTTCTTTGGTGTCGTTTACGCACCATTTTTTGACCATTGTCCGTACAGAATATGCGATAAACGTCCGTTTTCTCGTTGCTTGGAAAAAGGAAGCGAAATACATAGGTACGATTGTTTTTACGCAACGTTATCCGATAAAATAGAAATATTTACGCAGTGGTAAAAGGTATCGATGCGCTTTCACGATGGTTCTCGTGTTTGTGTAATTCGTTTTTCTTTCAACGTATATACCTACTTGGACTTGTTTCCTAACGTATCGGGGACACAAATCATTTCTTTTCCTTATTAAATTTACTCTATTAACATTTATTATTATTTATTATCATTTGTTATCATTTGTTATTATTTATTATTATTCAATACGATATACGAAGGTCAAGATTCGGTTTGGACGCGAGCGGAATTTTATGCGGTCGTTTGCGTGGGTTGCGAACGTTTAAAAGTAGGTACGTGACATGTTCACCCGCGTTCCGAGTATCTTTAAAGCACCGCTGAAAATGGACAACGAGCCGGATGGTTGGTCGCTGGAAGCGTAATCGACGCGCACCGTCAACGCCAGAAATGTTTTCGGTCCTGTTGCTCCAAATTCTCTCTCTCTCTCTCTCTCTTTCTTTTTCTTTCTTTTTTTTTTCTCCGTCTCTTTCCCAGATGCTTCGGAGATGCGGGTTTGCAAAGGTCGAAAACGTGTCACGAATAGAACAACACGCATGTAGGTGTGTGTGGTTGAAATTCCGATAACGGTATTTTACACGAGGAAATCGATTGTTCGCGTTCGTGCACGCGGATAACGATCACTTGGAATCAATAATTCAGTCGCTACAAACCGCATCTCCCATTTCCCGTAATGGGCGATTCAAATATTCCCGAGTGTCGTGTAACGAGGAATTTCGAATTTTTGCGCGAGAAACATTTTACCGTGTTACCACCGCGAATTTTTTGCAATCGTTCGAGACTGCGTCGCATCGTGGAAAATCGTGATCGAATGAAACGCAGAAGCGACGAATTACGAACCTTGTTCCAATGCTCGTGGTAACCTCGCCCCCATCGCGTCGTCTGCTGGAGCTTCAGTTGTCGTTGACTCGTAGTTTTTTCAGTACTTACGGCTCGATCGGAAGAAAGCTCGACCGGCGAACAACGTTAACGAGTTATCGTTACATCGAAACTGGCGGTAGTCGAATAGTTAGGTGTCTTGATTTTATCGATTTTATCGATTTTATCGATTTTATCGATTTCATCGATCCGAATCGCGGAATGTTATATTACGTAGTTATTAAGAATCTCAAAGATTCTACGCGTTGATACGTTGATTTCCTTTTTTTCTTTTCTTTTTGTCTTTCATCGAATCGTGTAATCAGGTACGTCACGCTACCAATTTCGTTTCCTCGTCAACGATAAGACCGATTCCATCGCTCGATCGGTGCCACTAGAATCGATTAAACATTGATCGCAGTCGACGCTATATTTACTCGCGTCATTTTTCGAAACTGATCGATCAGTCTCGGAAAACACATTCCCGTTTTCGGATTTATTTCCACCGATGTCGTTTCTCCCACCTTTCTCCTTCGTTTCGTTTTTCACGACACAAAAATTGTCTATTATTATTAAGTTTAATCGCGCGACTTCGATCCAACGATTCGATAATACGATGTTCATAGGGTATATGGAAAGAGAATAATTTGATGGATTAGGATTAAACGGACGAATAGATTCGATTAGTATCGGCGTTGATCGCCTCGATCTTGATTGGCATTTCATGTAAAAACGAGTCACGAGTCACGAGTCACGAGTCACGGAATCGTTTGTCGTTGGATCAAACGGAACTAAACGTGGGAGCTTCGTCTATCGATAAGGGTCTCGTCGATTAGTCATCGGCCAGAGTCGATGTCTCGTCAAGAGCGACGCAGCGCCGCACCATGCTCTGTAAATACGTTCGTGTCTTGGCCCCGACCTTTGCAAACCACAAGTTTGAACGAGAGCAAACGAATTTCGCCGCCATTAGATTCGTTCGCGCGACGCGATTCCGGAATCGGATCGGCAAATCCGTGAGTGGACCCACGATTTTAATCGGTTAGCGCAGGATTCCTGATCGATCATCCGCCGATCTATCCGATTTGCAATCGCTAGTTCGATTCATCGACTATGATAACGCCTATCGATTCATCGATTAAGCATCGTTGATCTCGTTGCGTCGGAATTAACGGTCGTTACTAATTTACCGATATTATACGTCGCGTGCACCGGCTCTCAACGGATCTACCCAACCTGAATTCCAACTAATTCGAGACGTCTAACGATCGAAACTCGTTCATCGAACGTTCACGAGACGATCGGTTTACTTTTTCGTAGATTCACGTTAAATTTTAATAAAGGTTAAATGCTTGAACGATCGGCTAACGAGATCCTTTAATGTTTAATGTTTAATGTTTAATGTTTAATGTTTAATGTTTAATGTTTAATGTTTAATCGTACGATGCTCGTTGGATGGTGTCGAACAAGTAGATACCAATCTGCATTCCTATAAATATGATTATCTAAATTTCCAATTAGCATAGGAAATTGTGATGATCGTTGCGCGTGATATCGGGCTAGGTCGATCGGAATTCAACGAGTCGCGTATTCAACGAAAAAGGGGATCCTCGAGCGCTCTGCATCGTTTGACAGCAATCGTATTTTTACCAAATATTCGTAACCAAAGAAACATTGGTTATCCCTTATTCGGTAGTTTTTTCTTTACCAATTTACATCATTGCCGGTAACTTGGTTATCGACTTACCGTCACGTCCAACGTTGTAGACCGAACTTTTCGTTTCGAATAATTTCGAGTAATCTTAAGAAAAATTGAAACGTTTTTCTATGTTTGGAGAAAGGGTTTTCTATTAAAGGTCGAATAAAACATGCAAACACGATTCTAGAAAGTTTTCAGTTCTCGCAATCAGTGTTGGCGACGAGAAAGATAGCCGTTATATCGTGGAATATATCCACACCCGAGGCGAACTAGAGGGGCGACTATATCCTGCAGAGACTCTACGGTCACGAGTTCATACCCCGAAGTGCCATAAGTATCTCCTATCTGGCGAACGTATCTGGCTGTTTAGCGAACGTGCTTAGACACCCATCCCGCTTAGCGCACCACCGAGAGCGACGCCAAGATCCTCCCCAGAAAACTTGTACCGTGCGCTAGAAATTCTGTTTCATCTTTTTCATCTTTTTCTCGCTCGTCAAACGGCGCTATCAATTTTTTTTATCCATCCAGGCTTATTTTTTCGATACGCTGCTTCCAGCACCGAAGAACGAACAAGTACCGGCCGCTTTCACCCTGCGTATACCTCAATTTTTTGAGGCGAGAAAAAGCAAACTGTTTCCTGTACGGTAAAAATGAGCGCGTGTTTGCCGCGTACGTAAACTCGTACGGTTACGTGTGCGTGCACGCCGCAAATGTTTACGCAGGCTAATGTAATACGGGTGGTGATGTCATCGAACCGATCGACGGTTAGAGGTGGGTCTTGCTGTATGTCAGCTACGTTTCAGCGCCGCCATCGTTGAAAAATCACTACCCTCCTTATCCCCTGCTCTACGATTCGTCCCAATTGAGCGTAGAATGTTCCGACTCGATGTTACGTAATACCCGAAGGTGACTAGCGACTGCACACATGTTCGCTGTATCGTTGAAAATAGCACCGAAACGAGAAAGAAACATGGCATTTGTGGAAGCGTAAAAAATTTCTAAGAAATTTGTTTAGATCGAAACGATGTTCGGAAATCGTTTCGCGTAGCTTTGACGTTCTAACTGGGATACTGGATTAAGATCGCGATCGATTATTCGTTATCGGTGCTTGTTGGCAACGGCAACGGCAACGGTAACGGCAACTCGGTTGCAGCAGTGAACTGGTTGCGCTCGTATCTACGTAATCTCGGGACATGGAGCGGACTCACGTACACCGACACCCTTGCCAGACACCATGGCCAAGTCGGATCTTATCGAATCCTACAGGATGTCGCGTCTAACCATGTTCCGTTTAACGATCGCTTAGACGAATCGTTGAAATTTCACCAACTTCGAAACTGTTTAACACGTTTCGAAGCTCGAAAGAAAAGTTGGCGTTAACCGTTCGTTGATAAGTATTGTAATAACTATACGCATCGAAAGATCAACGCGTTACGCTTATCATTTGTTGAAACGTTACAAAATCGTTAGATCCTTCCACGTGGCGTGGGTGTGATCAGTTTTCTCCTCTAAATACAATTTAACTGGAATTGAAGAGCGCCAAATTGGTTGGAACGAAACACGAGAAAACGCGATATATCTGCATCTCAGTTTCGAGATTCGTTAGAGATCGTTCCAAAGTTAGCGGTCGACGATACGATCCAACAGTTTCGTTACTTCTATTGCGCATGGCTGTTTCGTCACGCGATAATGCACGTTTCAGTTGTAAAGATAACCTCTCGGTTCTATGATATACCTACCGATTTCGACCAGACGCGTGTTTAGAGGGCAAAATTGCGAACAAATAGAATCTTGCTACGAAATTTAGAATTTTTTTTTTTCAACGAGACATTCCGAATTCATCGGCGAACCAAATTATCGCGAACGCAAGATACCTGTCGGAGAAGATATTTTCGGAACTCGAATCGATAAACTTTCTTCACTCGTACCGTTCAACGAGCCATCCTTTCCTTACACCAATCGCGTACAGCAAGGATTAAATCTTTTTCCGAGAAGCCTGCTAGATTGTAAAGCTCAAACCAGATCGATAAGATCGCTTTATTTACGACAACTAAAAGGGGAGGGGAAAACGTGACCTAACGTTAGATCGATATCGCTAATAGCCTGTAACCTTTGTTTGGTTTCGTGAAACACGGTTCGATCGGATCGCAATTAAGATAACTAATTTATCGGAACTATGTATCGACGTAACGCGAAGAAATTAACTTTCTAAGTTGGAGTAACGCGATCGTTTCGAGAACGTATAGGTTATCGGTGACTGCGTTTTTTTTTCCTCTATACTTTCGACGCGTTCGTTTCCTCGTCTCAGCTATCGCGATGCGTTTCGAAGGACGAGAAAAAAGTCGGGTCGTCTAATCGTCCATTTTTATCAAGTATCAACGAAAACGGCACTGGCAATATCATTGCTTGACTCGAAAATTTTTACCTCGCTATTTACCAAATCATGCTCCAACTTTGTTAGGCAATAACAACGCTGGATACTAGATAGCGAGGAACAGAAAGGGTGAAGAGGAGAAGAGAAGAAAGGAAATATTAAGAGAAGAAGAATACCTATTCCTTGGTGCACAGATGAAAGAAGAGAAAACTATCAAGTTTTTTAATTATCGTTGCAACCAACGCACTATCGAGATACGGTAATTTCGTTAAAGCCGCAGCTAGTCAAGTATCCGCAAAGTTTCATCGATATCGCGTTGTCCAGCACCCAGCACCCAGCACCCAGCATCCAACATCCAATATCGAACGTTGAACGCGTGTCGCGAAACAATCGCTCCGTTTTAGAAAAACTTTGTTAAAATCATTTAATTAAGCGAGCACCGAGTAAATTCAAAATTACGTCGAGGCTGGAGCAAGCAGTTTTCGCGATAATGAAGTTTTAACCGGCAAAACGATAAATTCTGGAAAACTTTCGAGAAAGCACTGGCTTGGAAAAGCGATCATCGAACAATCAGCCTATTAATTACTGCAGTTTCAAAGGAAAATTCTACGTAAAACGTAGGACAGTATCGAAAAGAGAGGAAAGGAATAGAAACGAGGAACAGCTGTTATCGCAGTAGGTAGAAATCAAAAGGAAAAAGCTATTCAAGGATTTGTCGGGAATCGTAAAATCAACGCGAACAAGGTTGCCAGGGTTTGTTTGCGCGCGATCGCGTACGCGAAACAGTGATAGCGGAATTTCGAAAGTCTAAGAAGAGGAGCAGCTGAAGAAAACGAAGAGGACGAAAAGAAGAAACAAGGAAGAAAAAAGGAAGAAAAAAGGAAGAAGCCGAAGCGTCGAGGAAAACTCATCGACCCAAGTTATTAGCGAACAGCGTCGT
>SMSQ01025045.1:0-26716 GCA_019453375.1 Ctenoplectra terminalis | reverse complement strand
AAAAAAAAAACGGAAAAGAAGTTGTTATTCGTACGTCTGACTTGGAGCGAAGCTTGTGGCGCGTTCCTTTAAAGGACTTGCTCCAATCAAGGCACCGTTTTAAGGCCGTTTACTTTCTCGGCTGTGAGCTAAACTGTACAGAGTAGCCTTGGTGCACGCGTACGCGCTGACAAAATTAGGTGAAAACAGATATGTCAACGAGAAGATGGAATTTTTTCGAAAAATGAAACGCTTGGTCCGATCAGTTGGTAATCGAATTCGTTGATTCGTTCGAAAACGTAACACGGAATCGTGGCGTCGCGACGCCACGCATCGTTTTTGACGTAGGTAACCTTTCGATCGTGACACGGAGGGGCAACGTTCGACGATGGATAAATTTAAAGCAAACAAAACCGCGCACGCTACGTTTGATACTCGCTCGTTCAGCCTCTACGCTCGAAAAGGTTAAAGATGGAGATTTTCTCTGGAAATACCATGGCAAGCCTTCCTTTGACGTCGATCCATTATCCGACAACGTCGCGTCGCGTCTCGTTTTACCCTACCCTTCAACCTGCTACGATCAATATTATTCTGGTTTTACCGATCAAAATATGAGTTTAGGTTGACCGCGATGCGATAATCGGCGGGCTATTCCAGGCATGTACGCCTACGTAAAGTATAAAAATATTTTTTCACCGAACGTCATGCATATTTTTAACGACGCATCGAGTTGTTGGCGAACGGTTGGCTTTTGGCTTTTGGCTTTTGGCTTTGGTTGTGCGACTGTAAACGCGACTCGCGTTTATGATAACCACGTAACTAGTATTAGATTCTGCTGTGTTCGGAATTAGTGGCTGATAATGTCGGGAATAGGTCTCGGATTTCATTTTACCTCGCAACGCTTCGCACAGAAAAGGCGCAAGATGGAAACGAAAGTGGAACGGATAACGCTCGGACAGATGGAACACCTGAGTTCTGTATTTCTTTGGAAATACTTTATACGTGCTTGGTATATTTGTATTTAACTCGATACCAAAAGCGTAGCAAGCGTCGAAAACTACATTCGTACTCACGACTCAAAGAAATACGATCTACGAAACATGGTCGCGCTTTGGCGAATAAAAACGAAAAAAAGAGACGAGGAAAGGTAAAGAGAAAGTTGTTGATTATGGTTGGCAATGACTTAGAGATGGTTATAACCGAACCCGTGGTGAAACTTTTGTAGAATTGGCGCGCGGATAGAGGAAAAAAGAAGATGGCGCGGCGAACAGTCGGGATTTGAATCGATTGATACAAATGAACGATGAAAGGAAAAGAATCGCTACGGACGGTACGGATCGGTCCAAGGCGCGAGAAATGAAAGTGGAAAAAGCGGAAAGCAAGTTTGTTTCGAAGGGCCGACTTATGGAACTTTGTTATCCGGGAGAAGTAGGGCAAAATGGTGTAAGTATAAAAGTTGGTTCTCAGCGTCGCTTCGACGAACGATGGATTTTATTGTTGAGTATAAGTCTCGACCGTGCACCGGCCTACGTTTCTCGGTTCTCGGTTCTCGGTTCTCGATTCTCGGTTCTCGTACCGGCGTTCAAGGAACTTTTCATCGGAATGTGCTAACGATCTTGGAATTTCTAGAAATTTTACCGGAACGCTGTTATGGCAATCGGCATGAAGTTGCCACAAAGTTTCTTGTTATCTCAACTGCCGGTTCCAACAAATTCAAACAATCGTTAGTTGGATGTAAGGATGTAAGTTGCGTTTAACGAGAGTACGTAATTGGCGAAGCGCGGCGTTGAGAATACGTCCGTTCGATCGCGTTGCATTTTATCGGGAAAAACGGGAACGGAGAAACGAGCGGAACGCTTTTCTACCGACTCGTACTCGTAAAGGTAGCCGGGTCTCCTTGTCAGCCACGATAAGTTAATTAGCGGAGTGGCGTGAATCGGATTAATGCGTCTTGCAGTTGCACAATGGCAACAAATCTTGGTTAAACTCGGTATCTTAATGGCTTTAAGATGTCAGAGCTGGTACGTTGGTTTGAAGTTTCCTTCGCTAGACTGCTTGTTGCCGTATTACGTTTGATACGTCATAAAGGCTTGCGGAACTACGAGTTTCTGCACAGCGAGTTGCAAAACGAGGTCATAGGGTGGCAAATTTCTCCCTCCGGATTTCTTCGTTTCGTTGCTCTTTAGCGGAGTTTACCGGAGTTTACCGGGGATCGATGAGATTCGGGAAAAAAATTAATTGGCCTTGTAATTTGTTTGGCAAGCAAGTTTCGAATTGGCCATCGATCGCTGTTCGATTACGCAAGGAACCTGCATCGCTCGCGACACGCCACAAACTCCAAACGCATCGAACAGGTTTTCGTTGGCACGATTTTAAATTCCATCGACGATTTCTCGTCGATCGTTAATCGAGCGAACGATTGCGTGGATTCGGGATTGGTTGACCGTGACTCGAATAACCGATTAACCGTTGCCGTGATTGTGTAATTCGTTAAAAAGTTGACCGAAAAAAGCAGTGCACGACCGAGAGTCGTTTATCGTCTTTCGGTTTGCGGTCATGTATCTTTCATGAAAGCCAGAATTCCTTTTTCTTCGTCGACCTCTACCTACCTCTGCGGGAACGGAACGATTATTTCCTGTAACGTTGTTCGTTTCATCCTTTTCCCTTTTCCCTTTTCCCTTTTTCCTTTTTCCATTTTCCATTTTCCTTTTTCCTTTTTCTTTTTTCGCTTCGGTTACTCCCTTATTCTCACCGACGGCTCCATGTTTCGTACGAGTCTGTTTTCCGTAGAAACGAGATCATCTTCCCGTCACTTGGTTGCATTTAATGCGCGTTTAAACATCCGTCAGCAGGCACGACCATTAAATCTGACTTGCTTGTTAGCGAGCTGCTGCCGTTGCAAGTTGGAAGCACTTACCGATGCTGGTGCTGGTCGCGTAAGCGTTGGTTACATCGCACGAAAATCGGGATTCGCCCCTTTTACGATTAGTATAAATGCACCTCTCGAAGCTTGTTCACAGTCTCCTCGACGCCGATCGTATTCTCGTTACCTCTCAACGGACACTCGAAACGATCAACCAACAATTTTTCATCTCGTTTCATCTTGGTTATTACGATCCGTTTATTTCCCGATCAATCGGAAATTCCTTTTCCCTCGACTGTTCGTTTCGTGTCGTACCGTTCACCGTTAATTCCTGCAATTTTATTCATCATCCATTGTTCCGTTGACGAACAAGTTCTCAGGAGAAAACTGCCACGTTCTATACAACGTATATCTCACCATTCGTTCAATCGTCGATGGATCACCAACTTTCGAGGAGGGTGCGTACGTGAGATAGATAGATAGATAGATAGATAGATAGATAGATAGATAGATATATGAAGACAGAGAGAGAGAGAGAGAGAGAGAGAGAGAGAAGGGAAAATAGAGCGCGGATGGCTCTTCCCGTGCATAGACTCGGCGAATCGGGACACCAGTTTTATTGCGAACAGTCGCGGAAGATAAAATACCAAGGAAGAAAATGCGAAAAGTTTCACGATGTCGGATACGTTGATGCTCCGAAAGACTAGCCGCCGTTGTAACTGGCGAGAATAGTTGGATATGTATCTACGGGAAACGGCGATACTTTGAAAAGCAGACGGCAGTTTCGCGATTTATAGTGTCAGCTTTTTAAATAACTCCCAGTTATAAGNAGAGAGAGAGAGAGAGAGAGAGAGAGAGAAGGGAAAATAGAGCGCGGATGGCTCTTCCCGTGCATAGACTCGGCGAATCGGGACACCAGTTTTATTGCGAACAGTCGCGGAAGATAAAATACCAAGGAAGAAAATGCGAAAAGTTTCACGATGTCGGATACGTTGATGCTCCGAAAGACTAGCCGCCGTTGTAACTGGCGAGAATAGTTGGATATGTATCTACGGGAAACGGCGATACTTTGAAAAGCAGACGGCAGTTTCGCGATTTATAGTGTCAGCTTTTTAAATAACTCGCAGTTATAGGCGTTATAAATCATAACGCGATATAAATGGCAACGGTGCGTCGCATTCTTCTTAATTTCGAAGCAAACTGTTTAACGAATTCTTGAGATTCGGGCTGACATGGATTATTTTTTGAAAACGCGATTGCATGGTACGCGTCGCAACGATATTTTGTCGTATCGATTGGTTACCCATTCTCGACAGCTCGATATCTCTCGAGTATCATCCATTTAAAACGCATCGAAAGTGATTTCCCGGTCACACCGATTGCTGGTTCGAATGAAATTTTTCATCGGCACGGTTCTAAACGAAAGTAAAACAGCAGGGATTCGTTAAATATGCTCGACACGTTCGTCACGACGATCGGGTTCGTCGTAGGAACGCGTTGTACTCGCCGCAAAAGGGAACTCGGTGCATCGTGTGCCATCCGACAGAGTGGAGGAATGCGACTATTTCCCGATCACACTGCGATGCATGCGTTACGTCTCACTAATAATCGATCGTGTTCTTTTCCATTTCCTCTTTCCACCGAGCCGACTCGTTTCTCTTTAATCGTTTCCGATCGACGTTTATTCCAATGACACGGGTTATCGATGTAAAATCGTCCTTGTATTTCGTTCTCGTCGACCGTCCTCCCCATGTCGGACCAATTTTACACGACTGGTCCAAAACGCCGGAACCAGTTTTTCCTTGAACCATGGATATTACTGTGAGGTATTATCTATCGATTATCCCCACGGTATTCGACGCGTTAATTATGTCGAGTTTAAACGACAGTCGCGTATTTTAACTATCCAAGGATTCGAAACAAAACAAAGAACAGACGCGTACCATATTTTCTCTTCGTTAAAACGTTTAATTACGCTTCCACATGAAGGCGTTTATTAAATTTTTAATCGATGCGAACGGAGTTATGCAATAACCTGACTAGTTTGCATAAAACGAAGGTTTAATATAAGGGAACACTCGCGCCGGAGTTATTGCTTTCATTGACCTTTCCGCTTAACGTCTATTCGTTTCTAAACGAACCCGAATATTTCGAATCTTAACGTAGAAAATTCTGCCGAGTCCATTTATCCTGCTCCCGATTACCGAATTACCGAATTATCGAATACAAATAACCCGAACTTCACCAGCGAATCGATCGAGTATTCTTTTTCGCGGGACAGAACGCTTACCACGCATCTATGTATTATTTGTCGATCGTACGAATATTGTTCGATAACCGGTGCGAATTGTTCAGTGAAAAGATGGAAAAAAGCAGCGATCTCTATTCTCTTGCTCGATTTGCCGCCTCGATAGCATTCTAGAGGCAATAAAAGGAATTGTCGGTTAGGCGAATCGTAAAAAGCCGTGTAAGACTTTCGAACACGGATTCTTGAGCGCATATAAACCGCAGCCTTGACACCTGATTCTCCTATAGACACTATTCCGTCAGTCATGAGCCGACTATTCGTCATTCTTAACATAACCAATCGCTCACAGTTAAATCGATCGCGTTTACTTGGAACGATGTCTCGAGTGATGTATGTACCTACTGGAAACTCCACGTTCAATGCGATCAGAGCTATTATTATGGAGAGACGGTCCGGTCGAGAGAAGTCGTGGATCGGTTGGTCGAAATATTTTTATCGTCCAACGGGATTACCAAGATAAATCCAAACCGGAATGAGGTTTCGATCAAACGAAGGTCGGTTGTAACGTTCCTATCGAACGTTGCTACCGTGTAGCATCGAAGGTTTGACGCGAAAAAAGTTACCCTCTTCGGGAAGAGAGTTCGGAAATACAAAGAAAAGAAAAAACAAGATTTAGACATAAAAAAAGGGGAATGATAACGGTGTAGAGGGTTAACGATCAAGTTGAACGACTGGTCCTATTTTTCGTTGGTTTGCTCCAGAAGTGGTTTCTCGTCCCTTCGAACACGGCTTTCCTCGGAACGACGGAAGGAGGGGGGGGGGGATCATCCAACGCTTGGTTCTTATCGTCGATTCGTCTTTCATCGAGTCCCTTCTTGCTTACTCCGCAAACGTCGAGAAGCATCGTTAAATCGATGTTCGATAAGTAGCCCGATTATGTAGCGAATTTATAACCACCGCGACGAAGATGGAAATGGCTTCGGTGGTTGAGCTCGGGTCGATCGTTGCGATCGGTTCGACAAGTTCAGGGGCAAAATATTTCGGAAAAACTGATAGCTGCTAATCGTGAATCATCGGTACCATTTTATCCCCATCCTAAGTTGGAGGTACAGGAGAAGAAAGGAAGAAGAAATGGCAAAAATTGGATCGTGAATGGACTTAACGAGCAAAAAGGACGATGCGGTGGTCTGGTTGGCATCTCCTCCGCGTCATCGTTTCGTCTCGAAGGATACGCTCGTGGATGCAAGATATAGTCTCTCGACGAACGATGGTAAATGGAACCCTGATAGTAAACTCACGCTCAACAAACTGTCTCTCGTTCGATTCGAAATTCGCGATAAAGACCATCTCTTCTTCGCTCTTCTTCCTCCTTTCGTTTCTTTTTCTTCAGTTTCTAGAAAATATGCTTCACGAGTGCTAATTTTTGAATCGGTGTTCCATCGAATCGAAAGGTTCGCTAATAGAAATAGATATTGCGATAATTGCAAGGCAAAGTTATCTCGTGCGGTGAGTCGTGTATGCTAGAATCGATCGGTTTTAGAATCTCATAACGCGTCGATCGTACCGAACCAATGGCATTGTAAATACTCGACAACGGGCTACTTTCTCGCCATGACGGGGAGAAGGGAGAACTTTTCCGACGACTCGTGTCCTTCCCCTTCTAGTCGTTCGCTTCTTCCGGCCCAGATTATTCCGTGTCGAACGTCTATTGCTCGATCGCGCTTTTGTCGGCGTACAACGCCAACGTTCGAAATACACGATATGTATCACTGTTCTCTCGATTCGCGCGAAAACTAATCGAAGGAACGTCGATGGCGTTAACTTTGCCACCTTCTCGTTGAATACGTCCATTATACATGGGCAATTTTTTCAGGTTTCTCGGTTGCATCGCCAATTTATTTGATCCAGTTTTGCGACATATCGCAGAGTCGAACGACGTTGCGCGATAATCTAGAAACGTCCAACCACCCGCGTGACAGAAATGTCAAAGTTGGTGGGACAGAGTCGAGGCGTAACCGCATTAATGACGGACGAAAATGTTGTTTTCGTTCGTAGGCGCTTAACCGACTACACGATTCGCGCATACATTAATTCGATAAAACGCGATGTAACGCAATCGTTGTTCGATAATCACGATCAAATCGGACCGAACGTTCATTGTTCTTGTTATTGTATTTTCGCTTCGCGATACAGAAACGTCGTCCGAAAATATAATACGGATCCCAAGTTAGGTCAACCGCCATCGATGTAACCGCGGACGCGATTCGAAGACGACACGAAAAATCGACCACGACGACATTCTCTTGAAGACCAATCGAACGAGCTTCTTGTCGCGTTAATCACCGATTACGATGCACAACGTCGAATAAGGTTATGTCCAAATCGGATTTGTTCGTTGGACAAGGTTTTTCAAACATTTTCGCGCTAGTTACTACGTCGGAGAAACAATAGAGCGGTAGACGCGCGAGAATTCGTTGCACCAGCAATAATGGATTCGACTCGTTGTCAAATTTATCGAATAAGCGACCAACGGAACGAAAAAAGAAGGAGCGAAAAAGAAAAGAATGGAGAAAAGAAATCGTTTGCATCGAATAACGATTCTTGACTCGTTTATATTTTCGTAGTCGATAAAACCCGACGACCGATCGATCGCGGATGGAGACTAGAGAGATAATCTGTTTCTCGATCTTTATACAGTCCTTATACGATACAGTCGTTCCTTTGGTTCACACAACTCGTGCGTAGTTGGAACGTTATACTTCGATGGTGTCGAGGCGTATTAAAAAAGAATAAATCTCAATTCGATCGTTATTAATGTTTGCCGGTACGTCGATAGGGGTCAGGAAAGATTTTCGCGTCCGATTAACTCGTGGCGTACGATCGTTTTGTCTCTCGACCATCTTACGGACGACCGATACTTATCCGTTCTCGTCGTTATCGAAATCGATTACGAAGTTGACCGTAATGCGAACACGATCGTTAACAGCGTAGTCGTCTGTCGAAAATTCGCGATTATACTGTGCACTGTGCACTGTACGCTGCACGCTGCACGCTGTACACTGTGCCGGTGCTCGCGACCCGAGAAATAATCGCGTCATAACGGTACCGACGGCCTGCCTGTCAGCGCACACCAACAAAGTATATCGCGAATACGATTTATCGGACGTAACGAGATAAGGTTCGAGAAAAGTCTGCATTGTTCGAGGCGAGCGTCACGAGGCTATTGATTTTTTGGTCGATTCAACGGGACGGATTATCGTTTGCCCTGGATAGAAGTATCACGGTATCGCGATATCACGAGCTCCCTTTTTTTCCCTTTTTTTTTCCCTTTTTTTATCCATTTTTTTATCCCTTTTAATCGTATAGGAATTGTTTTTTCGAATGTTTCTCTTTAAAATCTTTATCTTTGTTATCTGCAACTTTTGTCATTAAAGGTTGCGATCCTTGGAATTTACTTCTCTTTTTTATTTATTTATTTATTATTGTTTTAAATTTAATTTTTTTTTTTCTTTTTTCTTTAACATAGAAGAATAGTATAGTAATATTACAATATAATAATTTCATGCCAGCAAAGGGCGGGGGGGGGGGTGGGCGGAGAGAAACACCTAATTCCATATTTCACATTAAGTGCTCTCTTTTCGAAATAATAATCGTCTGTTGGAATTTAATTTACCGCAAAATTTGGAATATTTGAAAAGAACATTGGCGGTAGAAATTGCCATCGAAAAGAGAACGAACGGTTCTCGTTGAAATCGGCGATAGGTCACGCGCGCCCTCGCTTCGAATCAGAATCGACACTCTGCTCTCGTCTCTCTGTATTAATGGGTCAAGGCTAGCGTTCTTGGCTCGCGTTGGTGTTTTATCCCGTCGAGCAGAGGCTGATTGTTTCGATGCTCGTTTTTTCGCGTATGTCTTTTGGAATTTAACCGAGAAGGCTGAGGCGAACAATCGGTTCGTCGACTGCACGGTCTCATGGTCGCGATCCTCTGGAGTAGCGAAGAGAGAAAGTTTTTTGGTCTCTGAAAGATACCAACGATTCAAGCGCGTCGTACGGTAGTGTTTTTGGTAAAGTGCAGCGAGTCCTCCGTTCCGATGCGCTTACGTACGACCACCGAATTGACTTTCATGAACCTTGCGGAAGCAGTCTTTCTAGCGTTAACTTTTTCCTCTTAAATTTCTATATAACTTTCTTCTTCGCTACGCGACACCAACTTTCTCGACCACGAGAACTTCTCTTCCTTCCGTACAATGCAATCGGTGCTTTGGTGTACTCGGAATGGACACAATGGTGCGTTGCAACCTAACTCTACGCAAGTTTTGTCTCTGGTATTCGGTTCGTATCTCGCTATCATCGATCGCGCGTGTAATTTCGTTGTTGGTTGTCTTTGAATTTTCGCTACGGTTCGCAGAGCTCAACTTTCGAGTCCCGTGAATTGAAGTTTAACGTAAAAATCGTTAGCAATGTTTGCTTTATTCGCTTCGTATCGCCAATCGGAACCTCTCAACGTTTTCCATCGTCCATGCGCACAGATTATCGAATCGAATCAAATCAAATAAAATCAAATCAAACACGGTCCGAATGAAAATATCATGGATAAGGAGCGAACGCTCCGTCAAAGTGTCGGTGCGAAACGATTGTATTATGCAATGATGCATCACACGCGTGCATACCTCGTTTTAGCCTTGCCAGTTCCGTTAAAATTCGTAATTTCGAACAGAGTTCTATGGAGGAAATAATTCGCTTTCGCGTTCGCGTTTGGTATTTTCCGAAACGGCTGCTCGTAATTCCATGGTCGATGGTTCGCCAACGCAGAGAGAAAATGACTTTTCTAGTTCGTATTCGAAGCGCGTTTCACAAGCGCGTTACCGTCGACGTTTATCACTATAAATGGATGCTTTAAATTTGGTTACGATTTCTGTGCGAACACTCGACGCGGAAAAAAAAGAAAGAAACTTTTACTTTCGCTTTTCGTTGGAAGTTATCGACGATCGTTTTGGTGGAATACCTTGAGGAAAAGCCAACTAGCTGAAATGTTGCTTGGATCGTTTTTTCGTTCGACAGAGTGGCGCACCGCGATAACTTTCATACAATTTGTATCCTTGCTTTTTAACCGAACCGTTCATCCGGCTACTGTTCGTTTAATTAACCTCGTTTCGCTCGCTGGTTGACTCGCAAGCTGGTATCTGTCAACGTTGCACGAGCTACGCAATTGTTCGTTCGTTACATCGAACCATTATTTAAAACATTCCGTCGACTAATTCGATGCTCGATAGTTGATTTCGGTACTCGAGGATATTTAGTTATTGGTAGATCCAACGAGGAGTGACAAAAATATTGAAACACGTCGAAGTTGAAGTCTCGATCATTGAAACGCGTTCGTAAAAGTAAGCGAGGAACACGAATCTGTCGATGGTTTCTCAAGTGTCTCGTTTACCAGAGCATTGTTTATCACCCACTAACCAACACCTTTTTTTCTTCTTTACCTTTTAATCGAACAACGGTATCGAGAATAAATCGAGGTGCGATCAACGCAAGAGGGAAAAAAAGAAACTCGTGAAAAAATTGAACCGCTTAACGAAACGATCGACAACGATCGACAACGATCGACAACGATCCAAGATACTCGAGCTTTCGATCTCTCTTTTCCTCGCCTTGTATTTTTCCGGCGTTTCTCACCCGATCAGCCGTCGGCAAACTATACGGAGGAACGCCGAGACGGCAAGGAAATGGGCACGTCAAAAAGAGGAAATTAAACAGAAGACGGATAAACAGCAGGCAAAGATTAATGCTCTGTACGTGGTGCGCGGCGATGCTTCCGATCAAACAGCATACTCTCTGCCTCTCGTGCGCAATGTACAACGTTCGCTTAGATTGGATTTTCAAAACATCTCTCTCGAACTCATCACGGATTAACTCTGGTCTTTCCGCGCAGACAAATATCTTGCCAAGGAATCTCTTTTCTCGATATCCTCTCGTCAACGCTCACCTCTTTCTTAGCCGCGGTGAGAGGCGTGTTTCATTCCTCCGCGAGTATGGAATCGAAAACGAAATACGAAGGACGCGTTCGAATCGAGTCGTAGGAATCGATCGAGCAATTATCGGGGAAGAAGCTCGATCGAAGCGGTGCGACATGGTTGCGAGCGGCATCGACTGTTCGTAAGAATCGCGTATAAGGTTGCGGTCCGTTTCGTGGCGAGTCGAGGTCGCGGCTAGCGGTTTTCGTTCGACCAACAACCGGTTTTCTTGCAGTCGCCTGACGTCATCCTACCTGCATGCGATTTTAACGCTGCCGTAGGACGAGCGAGGCAGGTGAAAACTTCGTCGCGCCGAAAAATGTAAACACGCGAGCTTTCTTTTAACGTCGATCGAACGCTTCTCCGCGAACAAAATCATCCCGCTTCGGGTCGATCGCCGTTTCAATCGCCGTTTCAATCCCCGTATCAATCGCTAATAACGCCGAACGAGAGAACATTTCCTATCGCCATACTTATGCGAACGCTAAAGAAAATTCTCGAATATTATTCTTAGTCGTCGTCGCGTATCCATGACGGAAGGTAGAAGGAAGCAGAAGGCGATGGAAGGAGAATTTTTGTTTAAAAAAAAGAAAAAAGAACAACAGACTCTGTAGAATTTTTGCAGGAAAAAAACGCGACACGTTCCATCGTATCGGTCTACTATTGGCTTATTCGACCAAAGATGCGTGTAAAACGTGCGAAACGTCTCGTTCGTTGGTACGCGTAGAGGGTGATTACGAGACAAGCCGATACTCTGGTTCCACGTGTCTACTTAGTTAAATAATACGCTCAGCATTTATATTATAACGCGATATAACAATAGTGTACAGCTCGAGCGAAAGATACTCCAGTTTGTCGGGAGACGGTACTTTTCCGTTTTTTAACTTTACCGGCTAAGCAGCTAGGTAGCTAGGTGACTTGCTGGCTACATAGCACCTCTTACGTTAGCCTGTGAGTTCGCGGGGATGACAGCTTTATCGAGTCGCTCTATAAATAACCTTCGTTTCTCTTCTATCCGATGTAAACGAGATTCGCATGGTTAAATTCGTACAGATTTCACAGCGTATTTCGACGCAAACGTTTCCGCTTGTTTCGTCTATCCTCAGTCTTATCGATTCGGGATCGCGAATACAAATTTCTCGATAATTTTCACCTATTTCGATGAACCGGACCGATTTTTACTTCGAAAAACGACAAACACCAGATATCCGGTTAAACCGTGAACCTTTTCATTCGCGAGGAGGTCAATCTTATCGGGCGTTTCGTTTAACCAAGTATGCGGATGCTGGAGGAGAGAAAATTAAACTTACTTAACCCCGTGTTTACCGAACAGACTTTAGTCAATTTTCCAGCTAAACAGTGAGAGGAGGATAAGTTTCGTTTAAAGCAAACGATGCGCTTAGGTCTTGCAACTACGCGCAACCAAACTCTTCGTCCGTTCGCAACGTTTGAGAAGAAATCGATCCAAACTGTACGTCGATTCGGAAAAATTTTCGACCATCGTTTTTTCAACGGGTTCGCGTCGCACGATTTCGTTTCATAGGGCGAACGATTAATTACGATCGCTTAAAGCGTAACCAAAGATAAACGAAAGTCGCTACGAACGCGACAGATCGAGCGCGGATAACCGTGCGCGCGCGACCGAGTAAGCATCGATCTCGAACGTAAACCAAAAGATTTCATAGGGAGAGAGAGAATGGGTGAACCAGCGCGATGCTGGGAGGTAGAACGAAGAGGACAAATGGAGCAAACTGACATCTTTGGATTTTCCACGAGTGTATTGGATACCTAACAGAGTAGATACGCTACCGGTACGATCGCGTACGATTCGTCGGAACAGGGTTCCTTTCGCAATTAATTCCCCAATGTCTGCCCACTGTACGAGTTTTCTTCGTACGAACCAACCGATCCGGTTGATCGGTTGATCGGTAGATCGGTAACGAACGCAGAGCGCACAGAAATTTGACAAAATTTACCAACTACTTGAAAAATAGCAACCGTGGAAGAGAACACGGAACAGAGACGAAGCGTAACAAGAATTCCGGAAATTCCAACACCCTCGAGCCACCGTCGACGCTCGAGATGAATTTTCTAATTAAGATTCTGTCGCATTACTCGGCGGTCTGTTCTCGACCCCTTTATGAGATAATACTCCTCCGACCGTTTTCTGACGAAGGTAAATTACGGCCGTACCATTGTTCCACCAGCTAGAAGTAGACGTACGCGAACACGATACTCGTTGTCCGTTTCGGGTCTTGCGAACAGACGTTCGCGATGACCGAAGATTGTTGCGTAACCGAGGGAAATCGCTTTACCCGGTGTTCTGGCTACCGTACAAATTGCTCGGGTTCGCGTAACGCCGATCGATACCAAACTATTTGATCACAAGAAATTCCTAGACGAAGCGCGGAAACTAGGCTCGTTGTAAAGCAGTGTTCGGTTGTCGGTCGAATTAAAAAAGTAAATACTTGGAACGTGAAACGTAAATTGTAAAAGGATCGATCGCGTTAGACGCGGCTTAAAATAGTTGTGGGTCGTTTGGGAAAGAGACGAGAAGACGAGCTTATCTGGTACGCTCGAACCAGAGTTTCGCAAGTTCTTCTTGGTACTTGCTCGCAATTACTTTGTGCACAATTTGCCTAATTATGCTCGGAGGTAGGATGGTTCGCGAGAAAAGAGAGGAGAGGTCGTCGGTAAAGGGAAAGCGGCAAGCGGTAAACGATAAACGGCAAACGGTAAACGGAGAGCATGATTTCCATTACAACACGATTGTCAAGGGCGTCTCCTCGAGCAACGAAATAGCCTTTGACGCTTTCCGAAAAACTGATGCTCGACGTTTTACGCGCTTTTTATATCGTTACGCGTATTATTCGAGCTTCGTTAGATCCCTAAACCGGAATGAAGCGCAACGCGGTTCGCAAGGTCGGAACGCGGAGTAAAAGGTTCACGGATCGATCGCGTAACGTGACAGTGAACCGTAACGTTTCATCGTGTCCTTTTTCCGCGCGAACACGTTTAATCTCCGCTTCAAACGCATAATCCTTTAACCGGTTATAGTCCGCGTTCGCTCTTGGAAAATGTTTGGACACGCGAATGGAAACGCGACCCAGAATCCTGTTTCGTTTCGGACGTTGATGTCGATGCGGCATTATATCGTACGGGCAGGACTGAAAAAAACATTTACATTCTAAACTGCCCTCGATATCGATGCCCTGTGGATATCGTATCGTACGATCGTTAATCTTTTTAACAGATGGTCAAAATTTTGATTCAAAAACCGGAAGGAGAGGGTAGACAAACTCAGTGTCGCGGCTGAAACGTTCTCGATCGAAATAACGTTGAAGCTACCGCTCGATCCTGTTCCTTGCAAAGGGAACACGGACACGGCACGTTGTCGGCGTATCACCGCCCTGTTTGCACGTTGGATTACATCGGGCTGCGTAATTCGAAACGCGTCAAGTTAATCCGAAAGTAATTCCGCGAGGGACCGATAACCGCGCGTCACCAACGGTATTTCCCTATGAATTTTCCTCGGATAATCGTTAAACAGGTTGCTTCGATAAACGTCGTTGCGTATCGTTGGTGGATAAAATTGATGCCGTCTCCTTGCTAAATTACTCAGCGTGTCCATCGGAAACAGTTCAATTATATCGTGTAATCGCATTCGTAGACACGCGAATCGAATTGAATCGAATCGAATCGAATCGAATCGAATCGAATCGAATGGCATTGCGTCGCATCGAACACGATTTAGAAAGCAACTTAATCAACGATCGGCGAAGCGAGAAAACGTTTTGCGCGTAAAATTGCGTTTCCGTCACGGTATGGATTCGTTCGTTCGGTTCGTTCGGTTCGATCGGTTGGTTCGGTTCGTTCAGTTTGTTCGTTCGTTCGTTGCGTCCCAGACCATTCATCCCGAGAGTGCGTAAAAATATGCGAGAACCGAGCAAAGAAAAAATACGAGCAGAGATTACAGCGGCCGACGAATAAACGCTGGCTCAGCTGATCGAGTCTTGGTATTTTTTACCGTATGCATACACGCTACATCTATTAGTGGCTAGAAGATTAAAACGGGTGGTTACGCGAGCATACCAGACGGAAATAGACGCGAAGCAAAACACGCAAACATATCCTTCTCCACGATACTCCTCATCCGCTTCCCTCTCTTCTCTCTTCACCTTCGCTCTCGGTTGATCTTTTCTCGGTTGGACCACGATTGAAACTGCATAAGGACGTACGTCGCCGCGTATGCCAATTATTCTCGTTCTCCTCCATTTTTGCAACCTTGATGGCGCGATGCTCGCGCTCGTTCTCGTTTCGAAGAACGTAACAACTTGGAACTCGCATCGCCGCACCGCCGCACCGCCGCACCGCCGCACCGCCGCGTCGCTTTGAACGAGCTGTCGTTACGGACGCAATTTCGCGTAAACCGTGCTATTGTACAAAGGATGAAAATTCCAACGAAGCAGAGCACACTTGATCTTTTATTAAGCTCGCGTTCAACGAATTATTTTCTCCGCATCCCAGAGACCTTGCACCCTTGTTCTTTCTTCTCGTCTTTGTTCGATTAAACGATGTTTCCCTCCTACCGACTCCTTCCGAGTAAGTACACGCTCCAATCGGAATATCGCTGGTTCGAGAGACCGATCGATTTTTCGTTAAAGTAGAAAAGATTCGCATCCGCTGCTCACAGGAATCGAAGAAACTGTTACGCGTCTATTATTAAACCGCGCTGCGCCGCGAGCAATGCTCGTATCATTCTCGAAATATTTGAACCGCGTCATCCCAGACGCCAATTATTTCTGGTGCTCGTTAAAAGCGCGCATACTTCTATTTTTGCGCACAGTCAGTTACCTTCGATGCTTGCTTTTTCGTAGCTCAAAATGTTTCGATACTCGTTTCTCGACGAGACGTATATTTCTACGTATCGCGAAGCCGGATGCTCGTTTCACCGACAAAAGTATCTTTTCCAACTGTTCTTTGCAGTTTTCTCTGTATAACTTACGTTGTTGGCGGCGTCGTTTGCTTCGATCAAATTAAATTACCTACGTTACCTCTCTCTCTCTCGCTCTTTTTATTTCTTTTATTTCTTTTATTTTTTATTTATTTATTTATTTATTTATTTATTTATTTATTATTATTTTTTCTTTTTATTTCCTTCTCGACCAGAAACGCAATAATTCGAGGTGCACGAGTATACGTTGATAAAAATACCACGGGAAACTAGAACGTAACACCAACTATTTAAATTTATAATTAAGAGCATTTGTTGGTATTACCGTGAACAGTGTTGGCGAATCGAAACGTTTTAATTTACCGAAACGAATGCACGCTGTCCGTAAGCCTGCAGTGCGGCGATCAGTGGAAGGAGTATTAATATCGAAACTTTGCTCGAACAAAATTAGTTCCTCTGCTTTCACGGAGATTAATAATCGTTCATCCTCGAGCGAATCATCTTCCTCTTCTCCACGATTCTTTTTATCTTTTCAGCCTAAAATTTGAAATAATCGTTCGAGAACGAACGAAAGAAATTGAGATTCGATCGGTTGGATTGCTGGTTCGGAAAACGACGAGGAACGCCGGGATCTCTGCCGCGAATACGGCTCGGTCTTACACTTTCGAAACGATGCTCAACGAGGAAGACTCTTCGCGCGATCGGATTCCGATATCTCGTCGATTTTAGCGATCGGCAAATCTCTGGTAGGGTAGGACTGTTTGGCTAGGAAAGTTTCAAAGTAGATTGGACGAACGATAGGTAACCGAAGGAAGAGAGCAGAAGGCGGAAACTCGTCGGTGTTGCGTTAATAGAGGGGAGCAGGCTTTCCTCCGTAAAATGTGAACCATCCAGCGACGATGTAGGGTATATCTACCGAGGTACACGTACATCGAGAACAAGTAGAACGGCTACAGCGGATCTCGTTTTAACGAGTCTGTCTCCGCTGGACCCTCGTTGGTTCTTTGAAACCGATGCCACGAAAAGTTTTATCCCTGCCATCGAAAACCACCGAGCAAAGTTCCTCGGCGAGCTCGACCGAACAGAGGAGCTGCTCTTAACCTTTCCAACTACACGGCGCTGCTTTTTCCTCGCGAAAAATTCGATTTACCGATTCTTTCTTCCAACTCGAAAACGCAACCTCGTCGAAAACGATTTCGACGATCCAAGTTCTCCGCAATCGATTCTATCCCCCGCTTCGAATCGTTCCTGCTTCTTTCGCGACGAACCGACAAACTCTCGTACAGTTTAAGACCGTGTCGCGTAAAACGTAAAAGAGAGTAGCTGTTCGCACCGATGAAATCAGTCGAATATAAATAGTTGATTCGCGCGCCGGACACCACGGAAATGATAGACTTTCGGCTCGTGTTTTACGCCTAACGAGTGATTTTAAATCAGCGATCGGACATTCCTTTTGGTTTCTTCGTAACGAAAGTTTTCTCCTGTCTCTACTCGACGCGAAGGCTACGAATCTATTGGGAAAAATGTTTGAAACGGGAAACGGTTGTCGCGAAAAAGAGGTCTTAACGCGTGCGGTATCGAAACGCTGCTTTTCGTTCTCTCGGTTTTCTTCGTTCCCTGATCGGAAACTATCGATAAGTTGGTCGAAGAAGAAATTGCCGCGAGCTTACGCGGCAACGTGTTTCTCGTTCAACGAAAGCCGCGCGAAAGAGCTCGTGCTCTCGTGCTCTCTTCTCTCCATAGAGAAGACGAGAGCATTCTACTCGAGTCTCTGGCGAAGAAAGCTCTCGATCTAGCCGAGAATTCTCTCTTTCTTGCAAAAGGCCACCGGTATTCGAAGAACGTGAGATAACATCGAAGGTAATTCGTGGTTTCCTTTGCGCTGCAGCAGTTGGTCGATCGGAAGAGATAGGTAAAAACGTATATACGCGCGTCTACGGAATCGTATAACCTACTCGAGAATGTCTAGCTCGAAACTCTACAGCGTTTGCTTAACGAAGTAAATAACAAATTAGAAATCAGAAATTAGATATCAGATATTTCAACGACCAATCGAGGCAGATAAAATTAATAATAAATAAATAGACGACGAAGAGGAGGCGTGGATAGGCACGGAACGATGAAACGCGAAAAATTTGTTAGCGTAACCGTGACACCGTATACCGCGGATTCTTCTCATATTACGCAACCGTTGCAATTCGTTGCTCTTTTCCGTTTCTCGGCATTTCGTCCCGTCTAGCGCGTGGCGAATAAATACGAAACGACAAAAGTCTCGCCAGCAAAATTCTTTCGCTCGCAAAGGTTCGTCGATTATTTCGGGTAGCATTTGTCTCCCGACCGATCCGTTGGAAAACGTGGAAAGTTGGATGAATATTTTTCCTTGCCGGTTGGGGACTAGCTCGACGAAGAGGTTTCTTCGTATTCAGGATTTCTTCCAAATCAGAGGGGTTCCCGATCGATCGTCGGGGTAATACGAGTCACCGAGCGACATTCGAGCGTTTTCCCAAATTACGCTCTGTTCTAGGATACGAAGGTACCTTCTCGTTTGCAAGGAAATTACGAATTAAGTCAATGTCGTCGAGCAAAGAAGTTGAAGCGAGGCGAAAAAAGAGTTTCTCGAAGGCTTTCAAAATGTTGCTGCTTGCTCTACACTTTACGCCATGGGAGGGGCGAGGGAGGGGGGGGGGTAGTGGTGGTGTTACGGAAGGTAGGATGGCGAAGAGAAAATAGGGAGGTGACGCAACGCGACACAGTTGCGGCGAAGAAAAGCCAACGAAGAAATAATTCCGCTCGAAGGCCGATGACGCGAGTGCACTCGTTAAAGTGGCCGCGGTTAAATCACGCTTAACGAGCGAACCAATAATAATTATACGTCTAGGTCGCGACTTAAATACGTATCGTCTGGTTCGCCAGATGCCCTGGCCGTAGCTCGGCTATCGTATCCTACATCGGTGGACCGGACGGTCGGCCGGTCGGCCGACCACTCGACTCGATAAACCGCATTAACGCAAACGAGCTCGCGCGCTTCGTTTTAGCCAACGATTTCGATCGCGGTCCACACCGCGAATCGTCCTCTATCTGCTCTCCAATTTCTATTACCGGCCCAATTTACAGGACAACTCGTGTGTACGTTTCTACTTGTATCAACGAGATTCAGACGTTGCTACCCGATGCTCGAATATCGCTGTTCCTTTCGTCGTGTGTTTTCTCGAATCGACCGAACACCGGTTCATTCGAAGAATCGTATATCGATTTAAGCAAGATTAACACCGACTATATTATTTTGGTAATCGAGCGCAATTTAGTTCGGGACGATAAGGGGAAAGTAGCGTGTTCGGGACGTTAATTTAATTACCATAGCCGTGGCTGATTTATAGGTTCGTAGCTAAAAGGAGCATCGAAACGCATCGGATAACGTTCTTTTCGTGGAAGGTGGAACGGTGGCTTCAATTCTTTACCCAATTACCGAAGCTTTAGATTTTAGCGGTGATTAGAGAACTCTATGTTCTTATCGCGTGACTCTGCAACGTTGCTGGGATAGGTAAAGAAACGGTCGATAAATCGTAGCGAAATTATTTTAGCTAGAAAATGGAAATTCGTTTCGCCCGATGTGCACGTTTTGCCGATTTCTAGCGATTTCCAACGATCGTTGGTTGAATAAAAGGACTCGTTTTTTCGTTTTTCGATCTTCTTCGATATTCTTCGATCTTCTTCGATGATGCGAATGCGAAGGAAACGTATGTAAAGTAGGGATGGATCGACGAGTGGCGAGAGCATCCGACCATATTCGGTAGGACGAGGAGTCGGCAAGGCCGCTTATGAGCGAGGAAAAATGGTCGAACGACAAGGAAGGCGAAGAGTGTGACCGAAGCAAANGGCTTCAATTCTTTACCCAATTACCGAAGCTTTAGATTTTAGCGGTGATTAGAGAACTCTATGTTCTTATCGCGTGACTCTGCAACGTTGCTGGGATAGGTAAAGAAACGGTCGATAAATCGTAGCGAAATTATTTTAGCTAGAAAATGGAAATTCGTTTCGCCCGATGTGCACGTTTTGCCGATTTCTAGCGATTTCCAACGATCGTTGGTTGAATAAAAGGACTCGTTTTTTCGTTTTTTCATTTTTCGATCTTCTTCGATCTTCTTCGATCTTCTTCGATCTTCTTCGATGATGCGAATGCGAAGGAAACGTATGTAAAGTAGGGATGGATCGACGAGTGGCGAGAGCATCCGACCATATTCGGTAGGACGAGGAGTCGGCAAGGCCGCTTATGAGCGAGGAAAAATGGTCGAACGACAAGGAAGGCGAAGAGTGTGACCGAAGCAAAGTCGATGAATGAACGTTGTTTAGTCGACGTGTGCGTACGTGCGTACGCAAGACCGGTGCTTGTCGTAAGCAACGCGCGAGGATGATGGTGCGCGTGGCGCGCGCGAATGAATGGACGAATTCAAGCCGCGTATTTTGGCCTCTGCGTCACGCCGTACGAATGCGCGCACGGAATCCACGCTATCGTTCATTAACGATACTTTACGAACTCGTGATTCCCATCCTAATCGAATCGAAACGAAACTGATCACGCCGCAGTTTCATTCCGAGCTCGTTACCTCGGTAAATGCTACGAACGAGCATGATAACTCAGTTGAAATACCGTAAGGATAGCTACGATCGATCTTCAAACGTTTCGCCGCGTTATTAAACCGCGTGTGCAAACCCTTGAATTGGTTATTGCGTTTCCAAGACTTGTCGATACAAGTTGGGAAAAAAATGTGAAACGTAAAAGCTGCGCGTAATTCGTTTGTTCAGATGGATTTGAACAGAAAACGTGAAAGAAAGTCCTGCGAAAAGGTTGGAATTTGAATGAACGAGAACGGAAAGAACGAGCAAGTAAGAGAGACGGAAACGAAACAGCGCCACTTTTTCATCGACGTTCTTTGTTTTTGCGCGAACTTGCGCCTAAGGTACGCCACCGTGGACACAAATGGATTTGTCGAGGTTCGAACGAAAAAGAAACCAGCCAACCCGCGTTTCTTAGCGAATACGAGAAAACCTTACGACGGCCGCGCTACGATTTTTTGCCACGAAATTGTGTAATTTTTGATAGGTCCATCTCGTTCACGACCTCGTCGAACAGTCGAGACGCGTTGCCAAAGTTTCGAACCGCGATCCTTATCGTTCGTCGCGGTATCGAGGCTTCTGGAAAAATGAATAATCAAGTCTTTCTCGGTACGGTGCTTGGATCGTTCCTTCTTAATTTTATCTTAATCGACGATAATCTGGTGCTTGGATTTATTTCCTGGTAACCACCGATTCCAGTGCTTTTTTCCCGATGAATCAGCGCTTTGACACGCGGTGATATCAATCTTTGCACAGCTGAGCGTAAAAAAATACCGACGAGCATCACCTTCGAGAACCAGACGATCTTTCTTCGTCCCTGCATTCTTTCGTACCAACGCGTTCGACTTTGTCCTCGTGGCTCGTAGCAGGAACGAAATGGACCGATCGCGTTCCTCGTACGCGTCTCGACAAAATGTCTTCCTTTCGCGTCGCACCGTTTTCTTCGCGTTTCGACAAATTTTTACTTTTTGCTTCCCCTGGAAAGGAAAGGAAAGAAAAATCCATAGACGCGATGACCAAAAAAAGGTACCTCTAAACGAGGTCGTTTCTCTCGGATACCGTTTAAATGGAACGCTTTAACGCTTTAACGGTTTAACGCTTTAACGCTTTAACGCTTTAACGCTTTAACGCTTTAACGCGGAGAACGTAGATGATATTTTAATTACGTAGCAATTTTCCATAGGTGGGTCGCTCTTTATCGTGTTTTACTAGGAAAAATCTAGGAGAAAAATATTCTCGGACACGAGAGTACTCGTTTTTCACGATTTTTAATATCTGCACGGCTATACGGAAACAATGAATATTTAAACGAGGCTATCGTAAAATCCTCTGTATTTCACTTGGTTGTGACTTACGAATAGATATTTTTAGGTAGATACGGTTTAATCTCGTGCCAATCCATACGTTGATGTCGATCAACGTATCCTCTATTAAACTCGCGTCAGAGTGAATAAAATGGTCTGCTGGTGTCGTAGTGGACGAATAAAACATTTATTTTCTTCTTCTTTTCTTCTTTTTTTTTCTTTTTTTCTTTTTTTCTTTCTTAATCGATGACTCTATACAGGCAGAGGTACACTTCAAATCGAGAACAAATAAACGTGCTTGGCTGTGCTCGAATTTCAGTATAGCTGAATCATTGAAGTAAAACGCATCAACCGTCGACGTCAACGTCGACATCGATATCGACCGTGAATCCATCTACTTGCCCTTCTTCTCGATTCCCTGTCAAACGGATCCGAAGAAACAGATGTCTTTTTATTTAAAGATGGATGACGCATCGCGAACCAATTGCAACAATGTTCTGCGCGCGTGGGTTCCTGGAAAATATTCCAAACAACCTCGTTGATCCGTGTAAAAATTTCGCTTTCCGACTCCCTGCGTTAAAGCATTCCGATCACCGACGCATCGATCGACTACTCGTCTCGAGGATGGCCGACAATTTAATCGTTGTTCCGTTGTTGAAAAAAAAAAAAATTCATCGTCTCGAAAAGCCTGCAGCAACGCGGCGTGCAGATTTTTCTCGATTCGTTGAGTGGTATTGGAAGAAGAGAGGAAAAGACAGAGACCGTACTCGCTAATACGTACCACGCGAAAAACGAGCGTGACGCCAACGCGTTCGGTAGCTGTCGCTCGATGACTTTCGTTTCGAATCTTTTCTCCTATTTTCTCCTATTTCGAGCGATTCCGTCGAATCGATCGCGACATTCGTTGCTTCGTCTCGAATAGTAATACGTTGAATTAAAAAGATATAGAGAAAAAAAAAGCATCGATAATTTTAACTCAAGAATTTGAATTTTTCGAACCATTCGTATCGAAAGATTTATTTTAAACCATTTATAATTATTTGTAACAAGTGTAAGTAATATTTGAGGATATAGCGATCAAACCCGCTATACTTCCGATCGGAAAGGTTTTGGTTCGCCGCCTCTTGTGCGAGCCGATTGTTCCGAGTAACCGAGGAAATTATGTACATATTTTCCGGCCAGATTCGATGTTTCATCGTTGGTGCGGCATTTGTCGGTGGTGGGTTAATATATCGGAAAAGGGAACGGCAACAACCAACGGGAACCAACGGGAACCAGCGTAACGAGGTTAATCAGTGCAAATGACGGAGAAGTTCTAACGATAATAGATATCAGGTTGTTTACGGTCGCGAGCGCAACCTCCCTTTGTAGTTAAATTAATGAAACGTCGCCGGGAAAAGTCGAGCAGGAAATAAACCATAAGTCCATTACAGAGGGAAAAACGAGTAACGAACCTTCCAACGAGCAACTCCGCATTTTGTTCGCGACTTCTCCGGACCAAATTCGGATAGGTTCGTGCGTAAGTATGCCGCGCGCCAGCTCCACCTTTCCTTTTAAATTGCTTCGGCTAATTATTCCACCTTTTTCAAGTAAGTTTCAGCCGGTCGAAACTGGCCGTATCATCTCGCGATTTCTTACAATTACAGCATTTGTTTCGTCTCAATCGATTAATCGAACGTATGGTAATCCGTTTTCGTCCTGGTCGAATCGATTTAGCATCGATCAGTCGGCCGTGTCGGTTACATATATCGTATCGTATTGTATTTTATTTTGGGTATCGATGTAATTAATTCGGTAAACAACGTTCCGTCCGGCAACGTTCGATTCACCAGTACGACGAGTCGTGGAAACGACGCTCAACAGGGTGGCGTTCGTTTTTTTTTCTTTTTCTTCTTTTTCTTCTTTTTCTCCTTTTTCTCCTTTTTCTCCTTTTTCTCCTTTTTCTCCTTTTTCTCCTTTTTCTCCTTTTTCTCCTTTTTCTCCTTTTTCTCCTTTTTCTCCTTTTTCTCCTTTTTCTCCTTTTTCTCCTTTTTCTCCTTTTTCTCCTTTTTCTCCTTTTTCTCCTTTTTCTCCTTTTTCTCCTTTTTCTCCTTTTTCTCCTTTTTCTCCTTTTTCTCCTTTTTCTCCTTTTTCTCCTTTTTCTCCTTTTTCTCCTTTTTCTCCTTTTTCTCCTTTTTCTCCTTTTTCTCCTTTTTCTCCTTTTTCTCCTTTTTCTCCTTTTTCTCCTTTTTCTCCTTTTTCTCCTTTTTCTCCTTTTTCTCCTTTTTCTCCTTTTTCTCCTTTTTCTCCTTTTTCTCCTTTTTCTCCTTTTTCTCCTTTTTCTCCTTTTTCTCCTTTTTCTCCTTTTTCTCCTTTTTCTCCTTTTTCTCCTTTTTCTCCTTTTTCTCCTTTTTCTCCTTTTTCTCCTTTTTCTCCTTTTTCTCCTTTTTCTCCTTTTTCTCCTTTTTCTCCTTTTTCTCCTTTTTCTCCTTTTTCTCCTTTTTCTCCTTTTTCTCCTTTTTCTCCTTTTTCTCCTTTTTCTCCTTTTTCTCCTTTTTCTCCTTTTTCTCCTTTTTCTCCTTTTTCTCCTTTTTCTCCTTTTTCTCCTTTTTCTCCTTTTTCTCCTTTTTCTCCTTTTTCTCCTTTTTCTCCTTTTTCTCCTTTTTCTCCTTTTTCTCCTTTTTCTCCTTTTTCTCCTTTTTCTCCTTTTTCTCCTTTTTCTCCTTTTTCTCCTTTTTCTCCTTTTTCTCCTTTTTCTCCTTTTTCTCCTTTTTCTCCTTTTTCTCCTTTTTCTCCTTTTTCTCCTTTTTCTCCTTTTTCTCCTTTTTCTCCTTTTTCTCCTTTTTCTCCTTTTTCTCCTTTTTCTCCTTTTTCTCCTTTTTCTCCTTTTTCTCCTTTTTCTCCTTTTTCTCCTTTTTCTCCTTTTTCTCCTTTTTCTCCTTTTTCTCCTTTTTCTCCTTTTTCTCCTTTTTCTCCTTTTTCTCCTTTTTCTCCTTTTTCTCCTTTTTCTCCTTTTTCTCCTTTTTATTCTTTTTATTTTTTTTACTCTCCTACTCTAAACGTGTCAATTTTTCAATCCCGTAATTCCTAAAGTTTCGCAACGAGAAACGAGTTTCACGTTTTCTGTTCGAGAAGTCCTCTCGAACGATCGAACGCGAAATCGCGAAATCGAGAAATCGTGAAATCGAGAAATCGTTTAATTAAAGCGTCGCGTCGCGTCAATACGGTGACTTTGCTCACACCTGGCCACGGTATGCGTATAACCGCGACAAATGCTGGCCCAGCTGGCCGGAAAAAACGCGATCAGGTCCGCCTCCGAGTACGATGGTAATTTATTCGAGACACGTTGCTCCGATAGATTCGAAGTCGAGACGGAAAGCTCGAGAGAAAACCTGTTGAGTGATTATTATTACCCTTTTTTTCGGTTGACCGTTAACTCGCTACTTTTTTTTTACCGAACGCTTCGCTTTTGTAACAGATTTGTTCACCGATTGTTTCGGCTGGTATGGTCGTTCGATCCGTTGCGTCTGCATTTATCCTGAAAACAGTGATAAAGTTCGTCAACGCTCTAAAACGGTTTACAGTATTTCTAAAAGATGTAAAGAATGTAAAAAAGTGTTGCTCGCGAGCATCTAGTAAAAAGCGTTATCTTTTGGAGCGGTTGAAATACCGATATCTCCAAACGACTCGCCGTACGTCAATGGAATGCGAATTTATCATTGTGTCAACTAACTGACATTCCATGCGAGATTAATGCTAGCGCACTGCATACTGTCGCGACGCCGTAGACGGAACGCAACGCGACGCGACGCGACGCGTTGCGCAAACGAACGAAGGACGAGGCGGGTAGTACACGGCGAAGATATACCACCGGGTAAATATTTCGTCGAAGCAAACGATTTTCCTTCTTGCTCGATTTCTCCGAGACGTTGTCCAACTCGTCGAATTCTTACAAAGTTTCCCCTCTCGACGAAATCTTGACTTTGAACTTTGTTCGTTCGTCGCAAATTTACTCGAGACGAAACCTAGATCGTCGTTAACCGGAACTGGTCGCAGCGGAACGCTACGGAGGCGAATTAATCGACATGTTTGGTCGCGAACAGATCTTTGCATTCGTTGTTCGATGCGTGCCGTCTTTCTTGGAATCGTTGGGACGAAAGATATCGGAAAAACGTAGCGTGAAAGAGAAAGTGGAATCGCAGCGAAAAAATTTCGGGATCTAAACTTTATTCGTGTCAAGGTCGATGATTCGATCCTCCTTGGCTGGAGCCTTGGCAGCTTGCCGGCCTCCTGAAACTCGTCGACGCAGGACCGTCTTTCCGCGGTAATCGAAGATACCTCTTGGAATTGTCTTAAATCGACAATGGTAACGGGTACGCCTCCGTGCGAATGCCGACGATAGACTCGCAAGCGTTTCTTCGAGTTTTTCGAAAACAGGAAACACAAGGTCCGTGTTGACGGTGAGAGAAGCAACGTTGCCGAGATTGGTCGGGAGCCGAAGAAGCTACACGGTTTATCGGTGTCCCTGAATCCCGTCTAAGTACTTACTTACGTCCCACGCTTCTCTACGTTCCCCGAATTGGACGGTTCCGGATTTCCTTTGGCCGGTTGCCATTCTAGACGCTTCAACGTCCTCGATGTCCGAACTCGTGAGTTATTATCTTTCGGTAAACCATTCTCGAGAAACTCGCGCGCCCTTAATTACGAGTTATCGCGGCCCGTCTCGATTCGCCGCGTGATTAATGTCTATCGATATACCA
>SMSQ01025044.1:0-10164 GCA_019453375.1 Ctenoplectra terminalis | reverse complement strand
AAATTGAAATATTACCAGACAATTACGAAACAATGGTAGAAAGTGAAACGAATATCTAAAAGCGGATGATAGTATGAATTCTATCTTCGGAAAATATACTTTTTGAAACATTCTTGTACCAAACACTTACTTTCAATACACTCTTCGAGTTCATTTCTCTTATAAGATAAGTGCAATTTAAATAACGTTGACTTTCAAAACTTTCAAATCTCCTAGATTAATTAACACTTCTATCATCTGCTATAGATTAATATCATTTCCCGAAGATTCCTAAGAATTAATAGTTCACCGCGTTCAAAGCAGCTACTTGAAATGTTAGAATACTTTAACATTTTTTAAGTTTAGTTTAGTTTTAGCTGTTCAACACTTCCGATTTCTCACAATTTTCTACTTATGTTTAATGTAACATTTCAGATCATTATGATCAAAATTATTTTACGCGGAACTTCGTACATAAGTTGTACCTTTCTGAAACAATATTCATCAGCGTTGGAACTAACTTTACCGGAAACTTAAGTAACATTGGTACATGTTGCCATAAGATTTTTTCAATACCATCTACTATCTCTGGCTCATTTACATACAAAAATTGTGGAACATCAAATAATGTCTATACTAACAATTTCAAATATTCAAGATATTTATCTATACGCTATAAGAATAATTATCGTCGACTATTTGGCACATCTGTTGGAATCCGGGCGAGAAACGCATTGAACACCAGTTATACTTGTTAACGATATATTTCGGACGTTTCGTGCCTTCAACTCCGGATCCAACGGTTCGCGCTTCGTAGTGAAAACACAGAACTGTCTTGCTTGTTAGCGCAAAGAAAAATGACTGGACTGCAGGGTCTTTTATCTAAGTGTCCTGTGGAAGGGAAATGGAAGCTGTGACCGTTGGTTTTGCGATGAGACAGATAGCCTTCTGTAGGACTAATTTGGTTCCAGGTTCGGATTTTAGAAAAACGACGACTACTTTGTTTTCCTAGCTGCAACGCAGTTGCGGTTATCTTTGTACGATTCAGACGTGTATATTCAGGTGACATCCAACGCATCCAAATATCCAATATCATTAGCACCTCTAAGTATCTCGTATCCAGAAATCATGCACTGCTCCGTGCAAAAATACCAAAGACAAAAAATGAAATATCGAACAAAAGCATGTCAAAAATATTACATCAATTTTTCTTTTTTTGAATCCCTATAAAACTCTATTGAAACTACGGTGCAAGTTGAAAGAATTAGACAGTGATGAATTTTGAGTGTAGTTTTCTCAGAGTTACCTTTCTACTCTCAACGCCTTAATTTCCACATGTAGAAATACTATATCCAACAAGTAGTAATTTTCAAGCACATATCCAACAATTGCCTACCGACTCCAGAAGACATCGTATTCAACGATCAACCAAGATCTCCAAAGTTCCTCGAATCAACTGGTTCTCATCGATCCCGTGAGTCTCACAACCATCGCTGAGGGTGGCCGGTCTGGAGACGCGGCAAAGCGCGGCCGAAAGAAGGAACGGCGTCGCCGAGGGAAAGAGAAATGCGCACCGTTCCGGAGAAGTCAGCGGTGCGGACAGAGAAAGGAAAAGGGGGAGCGACGAAGGCGAGCAACGAAGCGCAAGCGAGCAAAAGAAAGAGAGAGAAAGAGAAAGAAAGAGAGAGAGCGCGCCAGAAAGAGAAAGAAAGGCGGCGAGCGGATACCGGTGCAGCCTGTCTGTGCCTCTGCTTCGGAAAGTGACTAATGACTAGCCGGCCAGACCTACTCTTCTGCCACCCAACGAGAGAGAGAACGAGGAGCGCGCGCCGGCCGGGAGAACAGATACCGAAGAGGTGAGCCGCTGTTATCTCGCGGCCCTCGACGACGGTCAACCGTGAAAAATGACTATCGCGACGAAGAAATATTTTACGGGCGGCGCGTTCGAGCGGCGTCGTTACGCGCCACGAGCACACACCATGCGCAACCAGAGAAAAATCAAGAAAAAGGATAAAACGAAGAAAAAGAGAAACGGATATAAGAAATGAAAAGAAAAAAAAGAGGGTTGGTGACAGAGATCACCGAGAATGAAAAAGGGGAAATCGCATCGTACCTATAAGAAGAATTGTAATTGTGATGCTATCGGTTGGCATTTTCTTTCTTTAGCTTGAGAAAACGTAGAGTTCGTTAACTATTTCGCGATTGCGATCCGAGATGTCGATTTCAGACGGAACACTCGTTATTAACTGAGAATCTGTATACGGTTTAAATAGAATCATATATTCATATAATTATATGTATAGTTTTATACAGGAACTATATATTATTTATCTAACCCTGCTACGGGCCTCCTTGGGACATTTTTGACCCAATCGAGTTTATCTTTAATCCAGCGTGATCTTTGTTACAGGAAATGTTCGCGATTGAGAAGGTTTAGGAAGTCCGTGATCGTCTTTGGTATGTCACAGCGTAACTTATTGTTCTTAAACTGAGTGTTAATAAAATTGAAGGTGATAAATGGCAAGACGATTATCAGAAAAGTAATTGTCATTGATTATTAATCACTGTGTGTTTATTACACTTTGATCTCGCTATTTTACATTGCCAAATTTAAATCTACGATTTATAGGCATTGTCAACGTTACAAAAAACTGATACGTGTACAAATTTGTGAGGGGTGAATTTAGTAATAGATTCATCTAAGAATTCAGGGCGTAGTTATCGATCAGATTAATGATTTTATTATAAAGAACCGTGTGGTTGCAATATTAACATTTTTTTACATCTTCCTGGCAAAAGAGGAGAATTTGCTCTAAAATATTCCAACATATTCCAGACCAGAGACACTTGATAAAATGTACTCAGAGAAATAGGTAATATTATGCAAAACTGAAATAATAAAGCGTGTAAAAATTGCTACTGGTTTAAAGTTAAAGCTTAGAGACTGTCGTTTGTGGAATTTTACTCCAAGCAAACATAAAAAGTATAAAGTCAACAAATGTTATATTTAACAACCAGCTCAGTATTGTTTCTAACCATTTCGAACAACAATTTAATCATCTGATATTAACACTAGAACTACCGACGATTAAAGTATACTTATTTCTACCGAAGAAATAAAATTGGATGATATATAAAATAATATGTAATGGAACTGAGACGAAGGTTTACTTATATTTTTAACAGAAAATCACGGAAAATCTTCCCTAAGGTACCTTAATTAATTTATAAAATTTCTGTGAATAATTACGAATGGGTCGAATGGGAAAAGTTACGAATGGGTACGAATGGCTTTGGTAGTTCTAGTGTTAAGTAATAATGATAAAAACTTCTAATTGCATCTGTTTTTCTTACTGCTGTTTAAACTAAAAAATAGTACCTACACTGGTAAATTTTATCCATGATTTTTAATAACATCTTTAAGGAATTAAAGCAAAAAATAAGCGGTTCGCGATCAGGATCATCGGAACTTGAAAATATATCGTGCTCCTAGAGAAACATCTTTATAACAAGACCTCAGAGCACCGAACGAGCAAAAATCACCGTTGGAAAGGTTCGAAGTGCATCGAGAGCCAGCATCGCGGAATCGAATAGAAGACGCCTCTCTTCAGATCGATCTCCGCCACGACTAGCACGCGGAACTGAATCCGGATCGGATGAACGAGGGAACCGGGCAACTTTATGCGCCTGCTCTGCTTCTCTTCCTTCCGTGGGAAGCGGGGCCAATCTCTCTCTCTCTGCCGCCGCCTCCTCCGTTACCTCACTCTTCTTCGCTCCTCACTCTTTCTCTCTCGCTCTCTCTCGTTACTTCCGCGCCTGGAATCCCACGCTTACGCCGCCGTGGACGTCAGAGGCGTAAATCCGAGAGAGCTTCCTGGGCTGCGAAGCGTCGCGGCGTCGTTAATGATAGCTCCGAGCCGCGCTCTGCCTTTCTGCCGCCGCACTCTCTCTCTGTCCTCTCTTTCTCTCTCTCTGTGCTCCATCGCCGCCTGAGAACGCGCCCGCGCGCGACTCCAGACCTAAAGCCTCGGGGAAACGCGCGTTCGTTCGCTCGTTTGCTTCTCGTCGTGGCCATAAGTCGATGTTGTATAGTAGACAGAATTTTCGGGTTGGGTTTAAATAAGTTAAGTTTTTGGGAGGTAAAATTCTTGGGATACAACCATATTTGTCTGTATCCATCTATTTTCTGCCACCTTTTCTCCGGGTTCGAAGGACTCAAGTAGAAAATACATGGTTCGNATCTCTCTCTCTGCCGCCGCCTCCTCCGTTACCTCACTCTTCTTCGCTCCTCACTCTTTCTCTCTCGCTCTCTCTCGTTACTTCCGCGCCTGGAATCCCACGCTTACGCCGCCGTGGACGTCAGAGGCGTAAATCCGAGAGAGCTTCCTGGGCTGCGAAGCGTCGCGGCGTCGTTAATGATAGCTCCGAGCCGCGCTCTGCCTTTCTGCCGCCGCACTCTCTCTCTGTCCTCTCTTTCTCTCTCTCTGTGCTCCATCGCCGCCTGAGAACGCGCCCGCGCGCGACTCCAGACCTAAAGCCTCGGGGAAACGCGCGTTCGTTCGCTCGTTTGCTTCTCGTCGTGGCCATAAGTCGATGTTGTATAGTAGACAGAATTTTCGGGTTGGGTTTAAATAAGTTAAGTTTTTGGGAGGTAAAATTCTTGGGATACAACCATATTTGTCTGTATCCATCTATTTTCTGCCACCTTTTCTCCGGGTTCGAAGGACTCAAGTAGAAAATACATGGTTCGCTTTAGACGAACAACGCGGTTGATTAATTCTAATCGAAAACAAAGTGAACCGTGTAGCTCACCATTCAACTGAAGTTGGATCAAATCGAACGTTCGCACAAGTTAACAGACTTTCTACTTTCGTTCAATGCGGTTGTTCACCCAAAGTGATAATTTTAATATACGAAATATATTACTCCAATGTAGATCAACAAAACTCCGTATGAATGCATAAAGATAAACACGAATAAAAATGAGCAGGTCAAATAAAGTTGTCGATAAGGTTCCTTCGTATACATACTACGTCTCGTATCAATTTAGTTTTTCATATAACTTAAGCGGTTATAGCTAATAAACGAACCATTCTTTTAACACTTTTCTTGTAGGATAAAAGAAATTTGTAACACTCGCTGATCCTATTACAAGAACGTTTTATATGTTTCAAAAAGGATCTTAATAAATACAAGCTTTCCAATAATTTATTACACTCGAAGGCAATCGAAAACCGAACCGGATTACAAAAATCTCTCTTCCAAAAGAAACACGAAAAACCCAAATCCACGCAGAACCAAAATCTCAAGGGAGAATCCACCAATATTGAAAAAAAAAAAAGAAAGAAAAAAAAGAAAAAATCGAGATGGAACTGTCCACGAGAACGATCACGAGGGCTCGATAACAACAAACGGTCTCCGTGATTCGAAGAAAGCCTGTGGAATCGATTCCAATCAAAAGATACCTGCGCGCACGATCATCTCGCTGGAAGATCGATCCGTTCTGCGGACCCGTATTACCATACGCGCTCTACGCCGGTCCGCCAGACAACTTATTATCGGTTATTTATCACGCCGGCCCGTGACTGAAATTTTTCGCGGTGATCGTATCAAGAGTCGGAGATGCTCCGTGGCGCGCGTGTTCCACTTGCGAGACAGGGAGCAAGCGAGAGAACCGCACGAGCTCGCCGTGAGAAATGGTCGAGCCATTACGCGGCTGAGATCGAAGGCCGCGGCGCGTTACGTCGGAAACTGCCGCGAGCTGGAATAGAGCTGTGAGAGAGAGAGATCTGGGCCACCGGCCAGCCGACAAAAATGCAACAAAAAACCGGGAAAATCGAACCCGGAATTTTTATCTTCGAGAAATGTTGCGAATACCGAGAGAATATTGGAGATCTGTTCTTTGGTTGGTTCAGAAGTAAAATGATTGGAAAAGGAAAGAACTGGTGATGGTAGTTTTAAGTTGTTTTGGGAGAATTTATTTCTTTTAACACTAGAAGGATGGTTTTGTATGAAAGAATATTGTCGAGAGTGTGATGTTTTCTTAGGCTTAGGTTTTTGTAGGTAATTATACAGATTTTAACACTTTATCTTTCATGATTGAGATTTCCACTCACTAACGACTGGCTCAGGCGTGGATTCGTCGCCAGTATTTACTCAGTGAAAAATTTTGAAACTTGTAAAGATATACAGCGCTTATTGTACAGTTACTAACAAATGAACGTAAAGTATAATTAAAAATTAAATAAGAAAAAACGACGCTTCGACCAATAATTAATACTTATCTCTTTGGTTGAGAAGCGTTGGCAATCGAAAAGCAGAGTAACAGGCTATCGGTCGATAAGTGTTGGCTTTCGGTAGATAAGGTGTTAATGTTCTTTTAAAAAAGTTATAAAAGTTAAGTAACAAGGGGAAGAGTTTTTAAAAACAGTTTGAGCGTTGGTGACTGTTTAAAATACGGCTGAAGAATTTTTGCAGTAAACTACCGGTACCGAAAGAAAGTTGAGAGTATTAGAGAAACAAAGCTTCTAAAAGGAAATGCAATCATTTGAATGGTGTTAGAAGAGTAGTTACAAAAGACAAGTCGAACAATCGTGACAATTTTCTTAGAAGATCGATGACAGTTTTTCCTTTACTTTTATGTGTATTGTAGAAATAAGAATTTTTATCGCTTTGCTAGCCAGCTTTTAGATTTTTACACCCTGCTCTTGGCTCTAATATTCGATTTCTAGTATTTTGGACATCAAATGCGTTTTCGTCGCATTTGAAACCACTCTAATAGTTTATATAATTTTTAATCATTAAACAATAATTACTCTTTCTTCGAGAGAAAGAATTGTTTAAAAAAAATAAAAAATATTAAATTGCAAATTGAATCCAAGCAACTTACGATCCACCGTGATTGTTCGCTTAAAGTATCCCAGAATCACAATAACCTAAGTCATCGTAAATCTACGAAAACTCAAGCCAGCCGAGAGCAATAACAAACCAACCTAAATAATTCTTCAAAACACCACAGCAATTCCATCTTACTTTTCAAACCCACCCACTCCATAAACCCCATCGATCACCTAAACAATCTCTGGGCTTCAATATCAAACCCACGATCGACCGTTCTAGCTCACCTCTTCAACTTCTGTTCCCCCATCCCTATCGCTTCAACTTTCAATCTTCCAGTATCCCGTTCTTATCCATTTATGCCATACTAGAGGAATTCGTCGGCATCGAGGTTCGCAGCGAGTAGCTGAGTGTAATCGCTCCGTGACGAAAGTTCGGCTCGGCGAGAAATCGCGGAAGCGATGCGCCGCGTTACGTGGAGAAGCCAAAGGCGTCGGTGAGCGGACTTAACCCATTCGAGGCCGGAGTTTTATTACAAGACGATACTCAGACACCGCTATATTTTATCTTGAATATTCCAACGATTCTGATTCTGGACAATTCCTTTTTCGCTCGAGCTCTAGCGTGTCAATATTAATTTTTATTTTTACGCATCTTTTTCAATGTGATCGTCCATTACGTAATACGAATATCCAAAAAGAGTCAAATACATTTTTTTCTATTTTTCGGATAATTTTTCATTCCTCTACCAATTCTTTTATTCTTATTTTAATGCAATTTGATCTTTCAGTACACGGGTATTCGTGCATTATTTTAAGTGTATTTAAAAGCACGCGTATTAACGCATCTGTATTTTGATTCCTGTGATTTTTGCTACCTAGATACCTTAAGAATTTGAAAGAATTTACGAAATTATAGTAATTAATCAGTCGATACGTATTTCGCAATCCTTCAGATTTTTCAGATATCCATATATGTATTAACCCTTCGCACTCCGAGCGATTCTTTGTCACTGAAGAAAAGAAGTTTTACTTTGAACGGAAAAAATTACTATCGCTTGTGAAAGTACTTGTTTTTATTCATTTTAGAAATATCCTTTTTCCTCTCGTAAAGAAAACATAAATTTTTAATTTTCTAAATCATCACGGTGCGATATCTCTGGAAATTGAGCGCAATCGTGTTGAAAACAGAACGTCTCCGTAGCGGAGCCAAAGGAGCGCTAAGGGTTAAAAATCACAGGAATTAAAATACGGAGACGTAAATACACGTGAAACTGGGAACTCTAATACGTAGCGTCGTCAACCTCGAAAGTGTTGGACTTAACCGAAGCACCAGAAACTAGATCGAAACTCCGTTGTTCGAGATTTTATTCTTACCGGATGAGTGGACAAGCCGCTGGCCACCGCAGCTACCTACGTATCCGTGTAATTAGACGTAATTAAGCAGCCACCTTATCCGACCGCCGTTTCCTCGTTCTCCCTGTCCCTCTCCGTCTCCGTCTTTCTTCTGCTTCCTCCCTGCCCTATTCGTATTGTACAGCAACGTGCTCGCGATCCATTTTCCTGGCAACCGTGCCCGAGATTTCTCGCGGTTTTTCTACTTGCCCGCCAGATAAATTCTCGACCCGTAACCTCGCCGCGCGAATCCGCCGAGAAATCGTCTGCGGTCGACGGCCGCGCACGGGCGGAGGCGTTTGAGTGCGCCAGCTTCCGGGATGCTGGTTTTATGGTGAGTTTTCGTGGATCATGATACGCGGTTATCTGTTGGGTGAACTTATGTTGGATAGCTGGATAAGGTTGTTGTTATATTTCTAAACCTCGAATGCTACTCTGGACAAATTCTCAGCTAGGCTCTGGTTTTTCTTTTAATCTACTATATGTTTTGTATACTCTAATTTTTGCAATTTAACCCATCTTCGGTCTTCGAGGTTTACTCGCTTCAGTCATGCTCTCATTTCTTTAAAATGGTTTAGGATAAAGTTACATTAAATAATAATTTTTGTACGTTTATTTTTAAATTAGGCAACTCTTAAGAAAGACGAAACGTGATTTGTTCGGAAGATCCAAGGACCGCAGCAGGGTTAAACGTTAAATTTTATATCTTTGAATTAATATAACTTCAATTATTTACCGAGTAAAAACAAATGTAAAGACTGCTATGTGAATATGAAATAACATTTCAAGGTTAAATATACTTCTTCTATTAGTAGATAACACTTAGATACTTGCGAACATAAAAATTTACCAAACTCTAAGTACTTGGTCCATTTATAATTATTCTTTTGGTAACGTTAAAATTTGAATTGCTAAGTTTGATGATCTGTTACGATTTCGGTCAGCCTGATTTAAATGAATTTGAACAGAATGTTAAGAAGATTGCGGACTATTTGTTTCGAATTTGTAGTCGAATAATTTTTGAAGGTAGAACCGTCAAATCTTGTAAGTTTCCTGTTTATAAAAGCAAATTAATAAGGAGTCCTAAATTTAAGAAAAATCAACTAGACACTGGAAGCTATATTATTTCACATATAGTACCGATTTTCAAAAACCGATTGTCGTGAAATGCTCGATTAAATTCTTCAAAATTGTTCTTTCGAATATAAAGAACCAGAACGTAAACTATATTTTATTCTACTTTTGTTATATAAAAAAAAGAAAAAATTTTAAGCGATATATTGATTTACAAAGATGATAGGTCAGAGAATAAAATATAAATTAAATTGCATAAAATGTCTTTAAGCACGGTTTAACGAATTGTTGGCAAGAAACACGGCGAACTGGACGCAGCACATCCGTCTACCATTTGTGAAGCGAGGTTTAAAAACGATGACTATGAGTGAAACCGAACCGTAGCAGACTGAGTGTGTTTATACGCGGTCAGAGTATATTCAGTGCGGCGTCGGATAAATGTGTGAACTCAATATGAAGTATTTTTAGCGCAGCTCACTTCGAAAACGTTTTGGTTACCGACCATTCAGCTTGTGATTTCGAATTATTCGCTTCACTTCGATTCGCAGGTGTTTTTCACGAATCGATCCTATTCTGTTCGAAAATGATCCATTCAAAAGTCGACGATTTTAGTTCGATTCGAAGATTTTCATTATTTTTCTCTAATAGAAGTAATTTTGTTTTATTTAGTTAACAAAATTTGACCTCTAAAAGCTTCGATTTAATCGATACTCGAATATATTCGTTTAGATTCAAAACATTCGATTTGATTCGGTTAGAAAACATGCAACTTTACTCAGTTTGGTACGTTTGGGTTAGATTTGTAATTGTTTAATTTGTTTCACTTTCTTCGGCTTAAACATTGTCGCTAAAATGAAATATAATTCAAAAACGTTGAATT
>SMSQ01025033.1:1656-13003 GCA_019453375.1 Ctenoplectra terminalis | reverse complement strand
GCAAATTAGGTTTGAACGTTTAACTCCTCTACCATATTTACCGCTGCGTTCCACGCATCGCTGCAAATTTCGTCCAGGTAGCTTTTCAAGACTAAATATTTCGCTTGATGTAGATGATATAGGTTGTTTATATGCGTTGTTTTTGTTTGCGAACATCCCTTTTCAATTTCATCAATAATACTTGAAACAAATTGTAACCTAGCTTTTTACCCTTATAATTTTCGGAGTATGTTATGTAGGCNAATTAGGTTTGAACGTTTAACTCCTCTACCATATTTACCGCTGCGTTCCACGCATCGCTGCAAATTTCGTCCAGGTAGCTTTTCAAGACTAAATATTTCGCTTGATGTAGATGATATAGGTTGTTTATATGCGTTGTTTTTGTTTGCGAACATCCCTTTTCAATTTCATCAATAATACTTGAAACAAATTGTAACCTAGCTTTTTACCCTTATAATTTTCGGAGTATGTTATGTAGGCGTTTAACACGTTGACTGCCACGCGCATTTTACGTGGTTTGCCCATGGCGCCAACATGACTTTCTTATTAACTCTTTCGCGCCGAGCGCCGCATATATGCGACATCGAAAGGATTTGTATACAAGTGCATTTTCCCACATTTTGTAAGCCGAAAAACAGAAGACGAAGATGTGTAATTTGTAGCAAAAATGATAAAAGAACGGATTCGCGGTATGAGTGCAGAGATTGCGATTGTTGGCCTTTGTATAGATCCTTGCTTTCGAATATATCACACAGAATTATATTATTAGTTTTTATACATTATTATATTTTAATAATTTTCGTCTCTTTATTAATTATATTATACATTTAATCGTTAAGCTTTGTAATTATATAAATACCTATGTTACCTATAATTTTGTATTTTGTATTTTAATAATTTTGTAAGTTTTTTCATATTAAAAATGTAAATATACTTGCTACATTAGAGCAATGATTGTTTTATTCAGCACCGTTACTATTTAAGACTTAGAACAACATATATACTTAGAACGAAACCACGTGCACTGTGCATAGTTACGGTGCAAGCTTCAATTCAGTGACGTTACTTCGACGGACGGAATTGCCTTCGCGAAAGGGTTAAGGATGGAGGGTCAAGTAAAATGAAAATTTTTGCCCTTTTTTTTTGCTTAGAAAATTAGTTTACGATCTGGAGAATATGCTCCGACAATTTCAATTAGAAATTCGAAGTCTAAGTGTATCTACAGAGTCATTAAAGTAACGCGCTACGAATGGTGCGGAGCGCACGTACACGACCGAGTGGATGAGTGGTTTATTTTTCGGTCCCTTGGCATAATGTAGCTTACAATTAGCTATTTTTGTTATTTTCACAATGCCACAATTTACAAGATATATCAATTGTTTGTGTTTGCATAACATTTTTCGAAAAGGTAGCGTCCCTAAGCAAATAGCAAAACGCAAATGAAAGTTTTAACGTTACTCTGTGACGTCTGGCTCCTAAGCGATGTATATCATGTTGAAAATAATAATATCTATATTTTCCTTGTATTGATAAAATTATTTTTGCACGACAACGCTCCTAGCCATACCGCTCTGCGTGTCCGGGAGTTCCTGGCCAAGCACAGCTTGGCAACGTTACCCCAGCCCCCGTACAGTCCTGACATGACTCCGGCAGACTTCTTCTTGTTCCCGAGGATCAAGACTGCCCTCAAAGGAATCCATTTTGGGACCATAGAAACGATCCGAACCGCCGTGACGAAAGCTCTAAACGAGGTTCTCGTTGACACTTTCCAGGATGCGTACCGTGCATGGAAAAGTCGCTGACAAAAGTATGTCGACGTCCAAGGGGAGTACTTTGACGAATTTTAAAAGTTTGTAACATTAACTTAAATAAATTTTTCTTTACGAACTTAATTGCATTACTTTCCGGACAGACCCTATATGTCCAGTCTCGCAGCCGACCGGCCAACAATCAGAAATTCATAAACTGGGATCCGTAATAAACTGCATACCCAACTTTTCAGTCTGACCATATCTACCACCTTTCGTTACTTCCTGGGTTTTTCCAATTCTTTACCGTTTTCTCCTTTCACCCTCACTTTCTCTTTCCATCATCATTTTTTATTACCAATTAGAACTCTTCATTTTCGATTCCTTCCTACCCTTTGCTTTCCAACTTCAATCACGACAGAATACAAGGGTATTTTAGAACATAACATGACACCTAAAGATCAGAGACACGTCAGAGACGAAATAACATCACACGATACGATACACCACTTCACACCAAGATACCTCAAGATACGAAGTTTCGTGGCGAGTGAATGAAGGATGGAAAAGGATAGGAAGTCGTTTCGTTCGGGGCCTGCTAGTGGACTCGTCGGTAAGGCATCCTAGCAGGGCCGTGCCTTAGACGCGGGGAAGTTGAAGTTAGGAGAGGAATCGGTATAAGTACTAATCGTACAGTTTTTGGAGGACTTGCGGGAAAGTCGGTGTTGTAGGTCCCTTTGGTGGCGGAGTGTAGGAGGACCGCCACACGAAGATAAGATATAACTAAACATCGCAACGAGATGCACTCGATGTTACACGAGATACAAATCAGCGTCAAGCAGAAACTTTATACAACTCGGAAACTGAACTTGTACTTCGAAATTAAATAATATATACAGGGTGTCTCGAAAGGTCTGTAAGTCGCTACACGGTATGATTTCTGAGATAATTTCAAGCAACTTTTCTCTTCGCGAAAATATAAAATTTAGCTCCGTTAACGAGTTATTACAAAATATTATATAACAAAACGAGTAAGACGGCTAGCCGCCAGCAGGAGCGTTGACTGCGCACCGTGCTTGTACCTTGATGAACAAGTCAGGATGTATCGAAGCAACTGTGAACGAGCGTTGAAACTCAGTTTATTTGTTCCACACGAATAATTATTTATTTATTTATTTGATATAACTTTTATTCAACACTCGTCAACAGTTGCTTCGATACATTCGGACTTGCTCGTCAAAGCATAAGCGCGGCACAGAGCCAACGCTCCCGCTGGCGGCCAGCCGCTTTACTCGCTCTGTGATTGGTCAGTGTTTTTCATTCATAACTCGTTAACAAAGCTAATTTTGACATTTTCGCAAAGGAAAAAGTTGCTTGAAATCATCTCAGGAATCATCTCTTAAAGGAACTTGCAGACCTTCTGGGACAACCTGTATAGAGGTTCAGTGAATTCATCATTCACCAATCCACATCATCATTACCCAGTCAGCTGTATTTGACGACTACATCCGTCACGAAGAAATGGCAATATTTTGTGTAATGACGACTATATTCGCCATGCGTAAAATTTAGTTACCATTTCCTATTTGATGGGTTTTTTAGAATAACGGTAAACGTTCAAATTAAAGAAACGTATATTTAACAAGTACATATGAGGTGACGCTTGCTCGACGGTCAAACTAAGACTGACTCTTGTACAACAAAAAATGGAAAACAAAAGGTAAACTAAAAAGTATTTAAAATAACGACATCTTCTGACAACGTTCGTTCGTATGTCGCTAATAACGGTAATAGTATCCATCTTCTATCACTATTTAAATTATAATTTTAACGAAAACTAAAATATATTCGTAAATTTAAATATATTTAGAATCTTTGGAGGTCAAAACGAAATAAAACAAAAAATAAAAAAGTATAAATAATTTGAGATAAATTTATACATCCAGGTATAGCGCTGGATTTTCGCGATACACATAGGTACGTGCTTTGAAACGCCGCAGCTGACTGGTTAAGAAACAGTTTAACTAAACCAATACCGAGAAGGCAAGGATATTAGTCGCAACACAGAATCCACAGAGCCCACAATTTGTTTGTAAGCGCGTCTTGTATCAGATAATAGAGATAAAATATGCGTGGACATCTCGTTATACGTCGTACGTATTTTTGTAAGAAGAACAGGATGTATAGCCGATGGGTACACTGTTGAACGTCACGGTAAAAAGAAACGGTTGTGTATCTTTATTTTTGGCGGAAGTTGCCCCGGAAAGCGGGAGAGCTCAACCGCAGCAACAGATAAATCAAAACTGGTCACCAAAGTTTTCAAGCACCTAAAATCCGCGACTGGTGGAACAGTTCTTAGCTACAAGATTTTACAAGCTTACAAAGGTCGCACTGGTAATTCCAGACATTGTTAAAGCATGTTTCGCGAAAGCAATTTTTCGACAGCAAATGTTAGGTCATCCCATAAATCGTTCCTCGACGCTAATTTTCACTGCAAGATATTAATATTTGCATTCATTTTTAGTCACTACTGTATTGACCACTGTTTTCTATGATTTTTTCTTATCTATCAAGTAGTTTCTGGATTCCTTCTTCAAAAAATTTCGGATGCTTTTACCTAAAAACTTCTTCAATGTTTATTTTAAATGTCCATTATTGTAGAATTTTTGTCGTCGATTAAAAAATGTTATGATAATTGGAATAAGTAGCAATTGGTTGTGGCGAACGTGGTATCAGTTTCCAATTGTAATTTTTAGTTTTTAAACGCTATATCACGCCAAGCAAAGACGACCTTAGAAAAAATTAAAAATATCCAACATTCTTTTGAAAAATAAAGAATCAAATTGCTTAACAGATGGGAAAAGATCGTGAAAAGTAATGGTCGATACATCGATGATTAAAAGTAAATGTATGTTTTAATATTTCTTAATAAAAAGTAGTGTCGAGGAACGAAATTAATTATGGGATAACCTAATAATTACCAGAAACTAAATAACAATTCAACCCTTTAAAACTGTAATTCTTTACTTTATAATTTTTTCAATATACATACATTGTTTTGAAACCATTGTTTTGAAAAATAAACCATCAAATTACTTCACAGATGGAAACAGATCGTGAAAAGTAATGGTCGATGTATCGATGATTAAAAATAAATGTACGTCTTAATATTTCGTAATAATAATTAGTGTCAAGGAACGACATTACTTATGGGATAACTTAATAATAAAAACTTTAGAAAAGAAACAGCCCTGTGTTATTGTGAAAAATAAATAAATAATAAACGGATGATACGCTTTATATTTTCTATGATCTACATTTGTTTTTTCTATGATCTACTTTTGCGAGTAAATGGGAATTATATCACTTTTTCATGGAAATTGCGAATCGAATACTTTGAAGCGACCAGCTCGATGTAATCTCATGTTTGAGAAAAGACGCTAACTTTTGGCACTCTTGCGGAAAAGTTAAAATTATTGTTGATGCCTGAACTTTCGTAGACCATCAAAAGTCATAATCACTTTCCTCCAGTTTTACTTTTGAAGACTTTCAGTATTGCTCGTATTTTTGAAGGAGCCCTTAAGAAATTTTGCCAACAGTCATGTATACTGTGCACATTTCTTTCCTTTCTTGCGTAGAAAAATATTCATTTTCGTAGTGGTCCTTTTTAAAAAAATTTTCTGGAGTATACGTGCAACAAGAAATAATTTATCAGCGATATTGTTTCTGTAATTAATACGTTTCAGAATTTTATTATTGTGTGTAGAGAATGTCTTGGTGTGTGTGAGGAAGAGAGACCTCAGCTCTCGAATGGCGTATAATATAATTATTCTATTGGGTTGTTTCGAAAGTAATTTCGTTTTTTTTTTATGAAAATGAAAGACAATTTTCGTATAATGAAGAAATATTTTATTAAATTATATATTGGCCATTCTGGTCCAGCACCTTTCGCCATCTTTCGTGTTGTTATTCGCCGGTTTGCATCAACTAATGCCTCTATCTTGTCTTTATCAGCTTCAACCGGCCTTCGAGAATGTGGTAGGTCTTCGACATCAAAATTTCCGGATCAAAATTTTGCAAACCAGTTCTGGCACTGGCGTACTGTCAACACATCTTCTCCATACACATCGGTTAATTTCTTTCTGGCTTGAACAGCATTTTTACCTTTTCCATAGTAAAATAGTAAAATATGACGGAAATGCTGCTTATTGCTCTCCATATTTAAAAGGGCACCAACCAAAAACTACTGCCTAGAATCAAATGGACTTTTTCACACGCAAACCTTGCTATATCAGCTCTCAAAACATATAATGATTATGCGGCTTAAGTGTAAAGTTGGATGCAAAAAAAATACAATTAAATCCTCTATCGGGAAAAAACGATATTTCAACTTTTCGTGTATCTTTACATTATACAAGACTCAATATTGAATCTTAAGCTTGATAATTTTGGTTCGTGCAATATTTTAGAAAGCACTCGTCAAAATCCATTCTCTGTTCCTCGGAACAAGAATCGGAAAAATGTGTCTTTCAAGTGCAAAGCGTTAATTATGCTCTTTTGTGGGTAGAGAACGTCTTGGTTTGTGTGAGAGAGACCCCTCATAAAACCTAAGTCTTAAGTTTTCAGCCGCACCAATACGATGGGACCTCGTTTCCAATTGTTTCAGTCTTTAGCCGAAAAATAATATAAAAGAGCCGAGGAAACATAGTTTTTGGCAGAGTTAGAATTAGAGAATTAGAGAGTTAGAGTTTTAGAAATAGTTATAGAGTTTAAGTCAACCACTGTAAAAAGGATTTCAAATACACACAATTATTCCTACAATATAATTGAATTAAGTGCGTATATAATTGCAAATATTAGAATTATAGTTTTAGAGAGAGTTTAAGTCAACAATTGTAAAAGCACTTGAATATACGCTACTATTCCTACATTATATATATAATGAATATAGTATCATAAACATACAAACATGGAATGATATGCAATTTCTTTGAGCTATTTTCCTTCGAAAATTAAGAAGACAAAATTAAAAACGTGTTTTTTAATAACTGAAAAATCTATCCTTTTACATATATATTTTTTACTTCACTTATATTGTTGCGGAATGTGATTAGGTTATACGATCCACGTGGTCGCTCGAAGTAAAATTTGTATATATTTCATTTAATATAATTATGTATATATTCTTAATAAGATTCAGTTTACAAAGATTATATAGAATTACCTTTCTCTTTTAAATTTCTGGAAATATCATAGAGAATAGCAAATAATAATAAGAAAATAAGAACGATAGTTATACTGTGGCTACTTAAAAGGTTTTCCATGCTAAGCAGGAAGTACTACTGAATTCTATGAGAGATAGAGATCACACGGATGTCATCCGTGTTTCCTTTTTGATAAACGGCGCGTATTTTAACATATATGAAGCTTTTTAATTGTATAAAACAGTGAATACAAATCTTCATTAGAAAGCTTTCAGATCAACTATACAAACTTTTTCAGATTGAAAAATTAATTTGGCTTCGAATAAATGCTGGAAAAGCTTTCAGGAAATAAAATTTAGATTCCTTACCCTACAGTTAAATTGAGAAAGGCGGAATAACTTAGAATAAAATATAAAGGAAACAATCAAATAGAATAAATCTGTGGAGCAATTTAAACAAAAGTGTAATAGTGTAATGCGTCACGGTAACTTTTACAGATAAAGTCCATACAACGTAAATTCCGCCAAGTTTGTTTTGGCCATAAGTTAACAAGCACAGGTTACGATGTTGCACGAACACACACACATTTGTTTCAGGTTTGCGTTAGTTACACAAAAACGTAAATTTGTGTCTCAGATTTCCAAGATACTAAGAAATCATTAAAATACTAATTTGCTTCTTTCGTTTATCTTACATTATGTTTAGTTGAATAATAAGTGATCTTTGTTTCTTTGTTGATATTATGTACTTATGAATATAACAACATATGGTTCAAATTTAACCCTTTGCACTCGAAAGACACATTTTTGCGATACTTGTCCCGGGGAACAGAGAATGGATTTTGACGAGTGTTTTCTAAAATATTGCACGAACCAAAATTATCAAGCTTAAGCAAGCTAATATTTGAACTTAAGCAATTGTTATTAACCCTTTGACTGCGGCGCGCTCTCGGACGAATCCATCAATATGGACGGCGCGTTTTTCGCTTGTCGGTCGCTGCGACTAGTTGTCCACTGGCTAGTGGACACTGACAGTGACCAAAACAGTACCCGGAAATATGATGCCATTCTTAGGGTTTAAAAAATAATAATGGCAAAAAAATTAAAAATATCAATTTTTTTTATTTATATTAAGTAACTTTTTAAGCTATTTTAATTTACTTAACTTTTGTACATTCCTTCAATAATAATCGGTAATTAAATATGAAGGAAAAAGTCCAAAATTTATAATGTAACACGGGATATGACAACTTTAACAGGATATTTTTATAATTTTAACATAATAATAATAAAAATAATAAAACCATAATGAACGAATAAAGATAAAATTCTAATAAAAAAATTTAATAATCAATTTGTGTTTTAGTTGCTATGTTACATGAGACAACAAATTCCATGTTGAATCAACTGGTAAAACAATAATAAAAGTGTTATGGCTAAAAAATACAGAGGGCGTATACACGCCTTTCGTATATATTGATGGATTTGTGAGGGCGTATATATACGCCTTTCGTATATATTGATGGATTTGCGAGGGCGTATATATACGCTTTTATCAGTGAAAGGGTTAATAAACCAAATAATCCTACGCGCCAGAGTTCGATCATTCTGATAAAACCTTCCGAAAAAGTGTTGGTGTCTTCCGCTTCCGTTTTCCTTCCGTTTCTCTCCCTTTCTCTCTCTCTCTCTCTATTACCCTTACATAAGTATTAGTAATAAAATTANTCCGCTTCCGTTTTCCTTCCGTTTCTCTCCCTTTCTCTCTCTCTCTCTATTACCCTTACATAAGTATTAGTAATAAAATTAGCAATTTTATAAAATAAACCCATCTTTTTGATCCGATATTTTAACAGCGACACTTACTCTGTGACTGACGAGCATACTCGTCATCGCTCGATTTTCGTGACACACATAGTTGCGCGCTCTCAAACGGGAGCGCCACAGTTAACTGGTTAAATTATTATGCGTAACAAAACTATCTACAATTTCAAATCAAAATGCACACCCTTATCCCGAGAATATAACAAACTACCCTGGCAATTTTCACGGAAATACGATAAAAAGGAAGCTCCTGTTACAGCGCGAGAAATCAGAACGAGACACGGGTCGGGCCTCGTTTTATTTTTCGATAAATAACACCGTCCTAACAAGGGAACTCATTTTAACACCGCGTTGAACTTTCTCCACGAGCGCTTTCATTTACGATCTCATAAATTATCATGATTGTTAAACGTCCCAGGCGCCGCATACATTACAGAAATGCACTTACCATGAATAACACGGGAACTTATTTACTTTCTGCACTTTGTAATAAAAGTTTCGGCGCTCTGCCGGTTAAACATCACGGCCAGCCGCCTATATACGGATTTCTTGTCACAGTTAACCGCGCAAATTATTTCCTGCCACAAACGCCTTTCCTCGGTTTCAGCGCTGCCCTCCCTCCACATTTGTTTCGAATGAAATAAAAGGACTAACGATAAGATCTTGTTACTCTTTGCCTCTTTTCTTTTCACGAACGCCTAACAGAACTTCTCTGAAAACTAGAAAACTTTTACGTATCAACTGCAAGCAAGAGATCCTCGAAAACTGATATTCACCAAATGGTTTCTTGATTACGAGAAACAATTGTAGGAGCCAGGGAAAAAAATGTTGGGAAAACACGAGTTGGAAACAATTCGCGATCTAAGGCACAACAGACCGGAACTCTACGTCCGTCGTCACTCCGTTCAATTTTAGTACAGCGCGTTAAACACGGAGCGAATATTGTTTTACTTTCCATTTAGGCGGATCGTTCTGTAAGGAATGCTGTGAAATCGATTGAAACAAATTTTGAAGAAATATAACTAGAAATTATATTTAAAAATTTGTAATTTTTTATAATACTTCTAAAGGAAAACGCTATCTTTTGTATAACCCGATGTTTATGTGAAAAATGCCACAGTCCGATTTCATAGCTCTATTCGATTTCAGAATTAATATAAAATATAACTATTTAACTAATTCGCTGGCAAGCCTAAATTATATGAAGTCATTCCCATTGCCATTTATATTTTGAGTGTTATTGTTTACCAAAGCTCTGTTATTTCTTGGTAAGAGCACATACATGTATATTATCATACATAATCATTTGCAAGCAGTAGTATTTTTTCAAGTTTTTTACATTTCTATATTTATGTTTGTGGCCACAAAAAATTTGCTAATTCACAAGCCTGCATGTTATAACATATTTAAAGTAGGACGAGTATACTCGTCCTTGGCAGCGAATGGGTTAACACTTTAACGACCGCTCACACATGTGCGTGATGCTACCGCCGAAGGCTGTTGGCCAGTACCACACTCTTTGTGTGATAATTTATGAATGTAAAAAAGTGTGGATATTGCTATTGGCTTCGTATTTCATCGCCACATTTTTGATTTTAGGTAATTATTGCCTATTTTTTATTTTAAACTACAGTAGTGTACCACGTAAATTATGGAGCAAATATCGGCGCTCGTCGTGAATTTGATAAAGTTCTTTAAAATTAATTCTTCAAAAATGCTGCCGGCCCCTGGCGACATTTGGCTGCGTAGACGTGCGGCCGTTAAAGTGTTAATATTGAAAAAATCGTTATTTCTTTATTAATTCCTTTATGAGAATGTAAATATCAAATCGGTTCTGGTAATCGGTTTTCGCATGTACCACGTATTTATGGTTGGCAATAAAAGGGTTAAAGTGTTGCAATGTAATTAACAAAAAAAATGTAAACATATTTTTTAATATTACATGAATTATAAAGCATTATTTCTTTTAATTTGATACCGTAGGTTCCCAGAAATCGTGTGTAGAATGTGAAACACGCGTTAAATTTTCATTGGAAGTGACCTAGGCGGTTATGAAGTGCGATATTTCTAGAGATCGACGAAGCGTTTAACGTGTTAAAGGTGTTCATAAAAATTTGGGACTTTAAATTTTGAATAAAAGAGAATAAGAATATCGTAAGATTTATGTCACATTTGTGGTTGCACCTCCTATCTTTGTCACTTTTTGGTAAGCAGCCTTCAAGTTTAGAGATGGGCAAAAATCCGAAAATGTTGAGTCAGGTCCAGAATTTTCCTTTCAGATCCAAACGAGTTCTGAAAGTATTCCAAGACTTAAAAATATAGGGATTCCCTAAAATTTCGAGATTCAAAATCACGTTTAGGGATTATCGGAAAACATAGAGAGCTTTCTCACTTTAAACTGTGAGTTTCGAAAACGCTTCGAAAATAAAAATCCGAAAGCATGATCGTATTCTACGAACCTAATCTCGAAACGTCGATCGGATTCTCCAAATTTTCGAGATTTCTGATATTTTCCAGTCTGAAAATATCTTCGGTACCCAACTCGACCTATTCCGATCTCCTTCTGACTCATTAT
>SMSQ01025024.1:40715-73138 GCA_019453375.1 Ctenoplectra terminalis | reverse complement strand
AGACTTCATTCCCACGGCCCAGTTTCTCGGTTTCAAACATACACTTGACATAACCCAGCCACTCTTCGCTAACATTCTTTCGACCACCCAAGATTCGTCCACGGTCACACTTTTCCAAACATACCCGGATCATTCTCACTCGCAACCATAAATACATTCACACCACCACTTGAGAGGCCCATCTACTGGCGCCGTCCCGTCGCAGGTAGTGCCTGACTCTTACATACGCTTTATTCAATGATAGTTCTGAAAAGAATGTCCCGAGCCACCACGTGTTCCAAAGAACGCAAGAATCTTCAAAGTGATTTGTATCGCGCTTGTTCCCTCCGTAGGAACAATACGTGAGGATTTCGTTGGCCAATTTATAATAGACGCTTTATGAAAAGGCTATTTTTGAGCAAAGACGTTATGTTTCGTCGCAAATGTCGCGAATTCGAACATGATATAGCTAATTTACAAAGTTACAGTGAGGAATGAAAACTGAAGTGAAGATTGAATTGCTGCTGCTGTTTCTTTGTTGGTCAGAGAATTGTAAGTGTCTCAGCTGTTTTGTGCCGGAACCCACGATGCCTCGTAAGACGTGTATCGAAAGGGATGAGACACACGGAATGGTTAAAGACATTTTGCTGAAATAGACGAGGTAGATGGATAACTCTATTTGATTGGCAATTGAGGAAAAGCACAAATTCGAGTAAGACATATACTTTGGTTCTTTCTTTCTTGCTATCGTCAGAAACTTACTTACTAACATTCGAGTAAGAGACTATCGTTCTAATATTCGTCCGAAACACCTACGTCGACACATTCGTCTTGCATTCTTTCTAACATTCGAGAAAGACGTCTCGTTAAACATTCGCAAACGAGACAGTCGACATCATTCGCTCGACGCATATAATCGCTATTTCTAACGCTATCGAAATACAGCAAAGGATGCAATCGATCGAGCACCCAACGTATTTTGTTGACGCTCTTGTAAATCCATCGGTCGGGACTTCTTCCGTAATCAAATATTCGTTATTAATGTTAGAGAAATCGCGGTAGACGAACGGCTGAAGCAGGCCATGTGCGTTTCGTCAAGGCACTTCCCCACTTAAGGGAAATTCCTTGGGACCTAGAGCAATAAACTCAGGCAGATATACTGGCGGGAACGTCCTCGCGACTCCTCGATAGTCCAAGGAAAGGACATTATCGTAACCGTCTTCAGCGCGAACACACGTCTCATTAAAACGCATGTCAAAAACGCCTACAGACTCTTTTCTGAAAAACCGTTCGAATCCTGATTCCACCTTACATTAATTTAACGGATAACAAGTCGCGGAGTGTTCGTGCACCATATCGGGTTAAGTCGGGCCTTACAACCCCGACGAGGAAGCACGAGCTTCCGCGTGAGCGCGACGCGACGCATCGAACAGTGCTTGTTACTTTCCAAAACTTCTCAGCGACTCAGCGCAGGGACCTACGCTTCTATTTCGCAGGAATCGAAAAGAAAAGCGAAGCCAAGGCGGCCGAAAAGGCAGAAAAGACAGCAAGCGACCGGGTTGCGGGCGTTCGTACAAATATGGTCGAACGGATACGATCGAGGACCAATCTCTTCATTACGCGAGACTATTCCAGCGCGCAGCGGGAGTCCCATCAGCGACGTACGTCGCGCCAGTGAACAAAGTCGGTCGAAGGCGAGAGACGTGGTCAGACCAAGAGCGAGCAGGATCACTTAATCTCCAGCGCGACAGAGAGAAGAACAAAGGAGTAACCGGATTTCTATCAGAGATACGGCTACGTCACCGCCAAACGACCGACTCCACCGTGGCTTGGAACGATCGGTTCATTTCCGATCGTTGCCCACAATCGACAATACACCGCTGGACATTCCAGATTCCAGATCTGTCGGCACGCTTGCTTCCGTGAGCGTTTATCCGCACGGTGGTCGCGCGCGCGCGCGCGCGCAAGAATCTGTGGGAAGCTCCGTACGCGTGCACGTGTCTATAGACACGTTTGTATGCGTATTCATCCGTGTATATTTGCCAATGTGTATGTGTGCAGGTGCATTGCAGTCGGAATTCAGGTTTCCCCCTTCGCATCGCAATGGAGCTTGTTATCTGCCGCACCGGCACGGCTGATGCACCATTTATTGCTGGCGCAGCAACTGCGACAACACTCGACCCATTGTGACTGGTCGCGGCTTTTTGAAGCGAACACAAGCGAGGAGAGACAGAGCGGCGAGTGTCCCGCTCGCTATCGGTATTCTTTTATCTCGTCGCGACGCTGCTTCGTTTCTCCGGATAATTTGCGACACTGATTCTTGCGCCTCGCCACGGACATGAATCCAGCTGCCCTTTTTTGTTTATGCTATTTATTTGACGAGACTTGCATTCGGTGCGGCGGCCCAATTGTTCGGCGGTACCAATTTTAACACAACCATTGTTTCGCCGATGCTTTGGGAAAATTTGTGGAACAATGGAATCGGCGAGTTTATTTTTCGAAATATTCCATGGTCTTTTTCTTTTTATTTGCGCGTGTTTGGTGTCGAGAGTAGTTTTACGGAAACTAATGCTTTGTTTCATAATTGAGGTCCAGGTGTGCACTTTTTGGAAATTGTTGATTAAATAAAAGTTTCTCTCGTATAGTTTAACACAATTTTACTTGAACGGTTCCGAAATGTTGGAGAATCGCGGTAAGCGAATGGCTGAAATTTTCAAAAATAAGGGTGGGCGTTTCATTTTTGTTTAAACAATAAATGTTTAAGAGTTTTATCACACAGTTTTATAGGGCATAGAAAATTATTAAATTCTCGATCTAAAAATTTGTTGATATCTGTTATAGTTTTCAAGATATTGTTGGATGACTAGGCCTAGAGTAGATAACTGACAACCTTAATCAGCCGTGCTAAGGGTCAGGGTCTGACTCTGCCTAGGATGGTTCATCAAAGAGCTAGATCATCCACTCTCCCCATTTCCGAAAGATATAAATACCTTAAAGACTGTAAAGCGCCAACATTAGAATTCACCAAAGAGCACGCGACAAATCTCCCTTGGAATTTCACTCAGAATCACAGTTAGGAATAAATCTTTCTTTATAAAAAAAATATTATCAAGTTGAACCCGATTCTGTGACCCCGGAATCCAACAATATATAAGAAAATAGGAAAGCACATCTGAAACTTTTAGGGCTGTTTTCACCCTGAAAAACCGAATATTAGCAGATAAAAAAAATAGCGTGATACTTAGTTCGAGGTCCTCTACAATATAGCAAAGTTTCTAATTTTTTTCAATTTATATAAGTATCGCAAGAATGAGTCGTTCGAGTGCAAAGGGTTAATATCGAATTCAACTGTGTAAAAACCGAATATCAGTAGATAAAAAAAATAGCGTGATACTTAGTTCGAAGTCCGCTACAATCTAGCAAAGTTTATAATTTTTTTTCAATTTTCGGGTTACCGAACGCTCCTTATAAGGCAAACTATTCTGCCGGGGACGTCGTCACGGCTCACGGATAGTCCAGAAGGCACGCGTCATTAAATTAAGTATTTTAGAAACGCCCACAGTGTTATCTTTAACACTAGAATNATTCTGCCGGGGACGTCGTCACGGCTCACGGATAGTCCAGAAGGCACGTGTCATTAAATCAAGTATTTTAGAAACGCCCACAGTGTTATCTTTAACACTAGAACTACCGAGGATTAAAGTATACTTATTTCTACCGAAGAAATCAAAGTGGAAAGTATATAAAGTAATATGTAATGGAATTCAGACAAAAGTTTATCCATATTTTTAATAGAAAATCGCGGAAAACCTTCTCAAAGGCGCCGTAGTTAATTTATAAAGATTCTGTAAAAAATTATAAACGGATCATTTTGACCACTTTGGTAGTTCTACTGTTAATCAACCGCTTAATTCCTGATTCACCTTACAGAAAGAACGTTTGTTTATATTACAATCCAAGAATTAGAAACACGATAAACATCTACATTTAATTTTTCTAAAATCTTACAAGACAACTCTTCTTAAATGTACCTTATTTTTTCCCATCATTCGTTTTAAACAAAATTGTTTAAACTTGCTCGACAAACGTGTCAACGATGAACTGTGTTCATAATTAAAATATCGAATCTTTCGCTAATCCACTTCTCTAAAATCCAACATTTTATCAGAAATTACCACCTTCGTCTTAACGAAATACGTAGAACCAGTGTTTTCCGACTGTCAACCCAATCTCCTGAAAGGTATCACCACCGATATCGATTTAATTTCTCAGTGGCTTTATTTTCGCGATAAATTCGCGATAACCAGTGACGCGCGCGCGCAACGAATCCCCTCAAGACTCACTCTCACACGTACCTTCATTAATCTCGATCGTGCATCGCGTTTCGCTTATACAGGGTGTTTGGTAACAGGTGGGAGAATATTTAAGAATTGGTTCCATAAACCAAAATAAGACGATAATTACGCGCATTGAGGACGAAATTTCTCGAGTTTTGTATTTTAGATCTTGAAAAGGTGAAAATAGCAAACGACGATGTATGAAAGGTTACTTTCAAAAAGTCATCCGTTCAGTTGAAACTTTAAATTAAGAGCTATGTTTAGAATACAATTTAGTTTCAAAAGAATATAACCAAGAATTTATTCAAATCATAACTTTTAGAGTAATAAGGCCCCGTCGTCAATGTGTTAATTGTGAGAATTACAAAATTGCGTTTGAGGCTTCGCTTTTTAATTATAATGATCTGAAAACCGATAAAAAAATATCCTGGGATTTCAGTGAATTTTTCTACGCGATAAAATAGTGTGGAGCAGGTCAAGATACGGGGTGTACAGTCATTATCAGCATCATTAAAACGTGACTACCTCGTAGAAATCATAGAAAAAATGTTTGTGATATCAGGAGCTATATGCGAACTTGCGATAATTTGTAAAAATTTGTAAGAATCATTCGTGGCTCCGAATATCACAGAAATCCATTCCACATGTACCGGATGTGATATTCAGAGCCAAGAATAATCCAATTTTTACAAATTATTGCAGGATCGTTCATAGCTCCGAATGTTGCAAAATTATTTTTCTACGACAAAACTCGTTTTCTACGAATTATCGGTCGGTTTTTTGTGACAAAGTGATATTTTTTACAATAACTTGACTTTTTTTTTACAGTAAATTCTTAAAAATGGACCACGATAGAATAGAATGTGACGATGAAGAATTGTGTAAATTTTTTATTTCTTTCCATTTCCGATTTTTGAGAAAGTATTATTTTTCTAAAATGAATAAAGAAATTAATTTTTAAAAGCAAACTGAAAGTTTTATTATAAAATAACCCATAATTAAATAACTATTTTATGCAGAAGTAATTTTGCGCGCGAATTGCAAAAAATCCGCAAGACAAAACACCTCCTTAAGATGTGTTAAAAGTCTAATTATTAAAAGTCTACCCTATTATGTCGTTACAGGACTATCGATAGAAGAAAAAAGCTGTAGCTATCAATGATTTCTATCAAAAATATAATAAACATTTGCCTCCTACATATTATGTATCTTTCTCCTATAACTTTAATTTCAATTTCTTCGGTACAAATATACTTTAATCATTATTAGCTCTATTCTTAAAGAAGTGAACGCAAAAATCAAATACTTAAAGAAAATTAAATAAACATTTGCCTCCCACATATTATGTATCTTTCTCCTATAACTTTAATTTCAATTTCTTCGGTTCAAGTATAATTTAATCATTATTAGCAATATACAATCTACTGTTACAGTAAACGCAAAAATTAAATACACTAAATCTGATAAAAGAATATTCAAAATTAAATGAATATTTCATTAAAAAGTCTTCACACAGACGTCTTCTACAGACTTCGCGAGGAAGCAAGAGGCAACGATATTTAAAATAATCAAACACATGTTTGCGTCGTCTTGTACACCCCCACCACCAGCTTATAACCCCCACCAACGACCAGATCTTGACCGACGCAATCAATCCCAGATCTCTTAACACTCATACACACCATTACACCGCGTGACGCTTTTCCGTGACACTTTCTAGCAATCGCCAGAAAATTTCACCCTACAAACCTCCACAAAAATATTTTCAATATTAAAAAAAAATGGTATCGAGCTTCCAACGCAACTTCGTTATCCTTGATTCTTGTCATATTTATTAATTTACAGAATAAATCCTTAAATTTTCTCCTAACCATTATGGAACACCCTGTACAGACACCAGTCATCGAGCGTGTAAGTGAATTCAGCTGGCCCCAATGGCGGTGACGATGTATCGACCAGCCGCGATAACCATTATCGATGTTCCGTCAAAACGGCCGAACGAGGAAATTAAAAATGTAACCTATCCACGTCCGGCGTAATGGCACTTGACGGCCCCCGGGACTGCCAGCCATTTTTCAGCTCAGCCTGACGACCGTTCTGAAAACTGTCCGGCCGTTCTTCGCGATAAAGGAGGATCTGTCTGACCGGAAAAACGTGCGCCCAACGAAAAATTGATAAATCAGCCTGGAACAGTGAATACGACGGCCACGGACAAAGTGTAACGTCGAAAGTGGCTGTTCGACCTTTTCGTCATGGAAAACGGCAATCTGTTTCGTTTCAAGAGGTTCTATTTACATACAGTGAGGTCTTAACTCTTATGTGGACAACTAAAATGTTCACGGTTATTGGGCGATCGGGGTATCCAGGTATTAGGTTGTCTCGAAAATTTATTTCGTCATTGTAAGGATTTTAAGGGTCATCAGGTATGCTTGAGCGTGTGATTGTTGAATGCGCGCGGTCGGGGTCGTCTTGCGACAGGATGGCGCCGGTGGTTGTTATGTTGGAATGTAAGGGATCGGTGACAGTAAGGCGAGTAAGAATATTGTAAGTGTGAATTGTAATCAGGTGTTAAATATATATATTAATTATACTCTGCTATCAAGAGAAGCAAGTAATTCACCGCTCCTTTACATTATCTTCACGTAGTGATTTCGTTNATACTGATTAACGCTAGATTTACGGAATCCGTCAATTTGACGGATTTCTGATCTCATGCTGAAGTGCAATAATTAACTGTGTAGAAAATGTACGCTCAAAATAGAATTTAAATTGCAAGAAACGTACTAATTGTTAAATGTTTAATGATTTCTTTAACTGAGAGGCAAATACTGATTAACACTAGATTTACGGAATCCGTCAATTTGACGGATTTCTGATCTCATGCTGAAGTGCAATAATTAACTGTGTAGAAAATGTACGCTCAAAATAGCATTTAAATTGCAAGAAACGTACTAATTAAATCTGTGCGAATAAAAACCTATTAATTTCAAATGAAATGAACTAATGTTATTACAAAAAAAGCGCAGTTCAATATACCCGTAAACTGGTCCAATTAATCCCCGTAAATCTAGTGTTAAAAAAGTCTAAATTTTCTTTCTTTTCGAAATAAGAGATGAATACATTAAAAATTGAGTAAATTTTCTGTGTTAAAGTCACTTCAATTAATCAATGAATTTGTAATGTCGTTAGTAATTATTCTTGCACCTTCCAATTTGCGAAAGGGCCTCGAGGGTGAAACGTAACCCATGAAAGTTTAAGGAACGTTAGATAGATCGCTGGATCCCCTATTCATTGTAGCATTAAAAATTCAAGGAACCATGACCATTAGCAGTAGTTCGAAAATCACAAGTATGTAAAAAGCTCTTAGCAGCGCCAGGAACATTCGCTACTTGTGTTTTCAAGGGAGATTAATTAGTTCTAGCCATTTTGTACGTGAACAGAACAGAATTACCTAAAGCACATGCTTTTCTTTTTTCTTTTTTTTTTTTTTTTTTTTTTGAAAAAAAAAACGAACATGCATTTTTGTACGAAGCTTCCCACTGTGTTTAATTCTTTTTTTATTATTTTCATCTGCATAATACCACGTAATGTATTTTTAACTCTTTCGTAATTAAAATTTGAACATCGATGTAAAATGTAGTAAAAAAAATGAATTTTTAATACAATACAGAAAAAACTATATCGTTATAACGAAGTCTCATCGGTTAATTATAAAATGTACAAAATTATTCTGTTTGCAAGAAATGTTCATAAGAACATAATTTATGGTTATCGATATAAAATCATCACGATCTTTTTCTGTTTTTCTTTTTCTCTTTTTCTTTTTCTTTTAACGCTTAACGCAAAGTTTCGTTATTAATTAATTATGGCGATACTTATTCCTTTTGAAGTTCACAAATCAGAAAGCTCTTTCACTGACAATGAATTTCTAACGCTCTATCATTAGTAAAACTCAGTTACGAAAAATCCTGTGAATCTTCAAACGCATTCCTCACCATTTCTCTCCTTGATAATCCCGGGTAATTCAAGGCACAGCAGATTAGGCGATTCTTTTTTACGTCCCCTGTACTTCCGTGGTGACTTTTGTTCCAGCTGGCAACCGCGACCATCCAATTTTTTTCCTCCGGTATTAAAGCTAACGACCGTTAAAACGCGTCGCCAAAAAAAGAAGAAAATGAAAAAAAAAGCGGGAAAAATAAACGGTTTCGTGCAATTAATTAAATCACGCGAGCCCCGAGGCATGGCATCGTCGCCACGTTTCGCCTGTCAAATAAATCATTTCTGTCAGAATTAGCATCTCCCTTCATGGTGGAACGATGCTCCAAGAAAATCTATTTGACGCCCGATGAGAATTTTATTCAACATTCTATCAATCGCTACATCGGGATCGTCCGAATAATACTCATAAATCTTGCTTAAGTTTGTAAGCAGAGTAATTCTAAGAATTAATTTTTTTAAATTGTTTATCTTAACCCTTTACGGACTACCGCCGCATGTTTGTGTTCTGCGGAAACCATTAATTTGGCCGATGAACCCAAATATGCGTTCGGTGAAAACAGTTGATAAGGCCGACAGACTCATATATGTGTCGTAAACAAACGCGTTGCTGTGGCCGAAAAACGCATATATGCGTTATTTTATATATTTTATTTATCTTTTGAAGAATTTATGCATGTATTATCTACATATATGTTTATAATTTGACATCTTCGAACGCTATGAATGAAAATCGCTTAAAGAAACGTTTCTGCTGAAACGTACGCTGGCTATTTTAACACGCTAAGCGCCACGCCGGTCCCTGCGGACCGACGCAGAAATTTTCGTTTAAGCGTCATTGATTTCCGAAAACTGACAGTATCAATTTCCAAAAATAATACCTTATAATTCATTAACGAGTTCTATTAAATCACATTAAACAAAGTTACCATCTTCCTTCGCAGGCCTTAACAATTTTCTTCTTAAATTCCTAATTATTTTGCGACCAAATGTTTCTGAATTATTATCGCAGCACACAGCCTAAAGGAGAGTCAACCAAAATCGGCGTGGCGTTTAACGCGTTAAGTGACTATCGTGGTAGCGGCTCGGCCCCACGGTACGATTTATTCAAAATCACGCCGTCCGCAAAGGGTTAAGTCGCGTCAATCATTACGGTCGGTTATTGGCAACTCAGTCTATAAAAGAAATGTTTGAAGGTATTATTGTGGGAATGGAATCATGAGCCGGGAATGAATGCTTAGTCTAGAGCGATAGACGTGTGAACGAAGAGTATTTGGGACCGAGCAATAGAGGAGTGAAAGAAGAGTGTTTGGAGCAGCACCATAAATGTGAGAATGAAGAGTACTTGGGACCGAGCAATGGAACTGCGAAAGAAGAGTGTTTGGACCGAGTGAACGAGATCATCGGGTGACCGAAGATTTTCGGGGAATGCCTGGACGGAGTGAGAGAGATTAAGGAATGAAAAGAGAGAGAATGTTGGAATATATGGCGAGAGAAAATGTGCGTGCGACAGTTGAGAATGAACAGGTGAGAATAGAAAATCAGAGTGTGAGTTTGGAAGAGAATAAAGAGAGTGCATGAGATAAAGTCAAAGAGAAACATTCTGTTTCCAACACGATTACGCTCAATTTCCAAAGATATCACACCACGATGAATTACAAAATTAAAAATTTATGTTTCGTTTACGAGAGGAAAAAGGATATTTGTAAAATAAATAAAAACAAGTACTTTCACAAGCAATAGTGATTTTTTCCGTTTAAAATAAAATAAATAATTTCTTTTCTCCTATTTCCTATTTTCCTAAATAATTTCCTTCTTTTCTTCAGCGATAAACAATCGCAGGGAGTGCAAAGGGTTAAAGATTTTGTTATATTTCATAATCCAGTACCTTTACCTGTACCAACCCAACATTCCTACATTACTTAGAAATTTCAGTAGCTGCTGTGTCTTATTTTGGTCAGTATTTCTCCACCCACAGTGTCCGATGCCACGATTTTTCATCCCCCTTCGAATTAGTCACCGTTCCAAAAGAACCGGCATGTCTCACAAAATGCTTACCAACCACCAGAGCGATCTCCATAAATTGTTACCCCATACACAAATGTGCCACATTACCATCCAAGCAGCGCCCTTAAATTATCCGAATTACAAAATCGTCGAACGTCTAGGACAGTCGATTAGCCAAGCAGACGAATCGTCTCGCGTTTCCAGCCAAATGAAGACCGTAACCGAAAGTCACTTAACGAGATGATTTCGAGCAGACGACTGGCCAGCCACCAAATGGGAAAAGGACGAGTGAGAGAGAGAGAGAGAGAGAGAAAAAAAGGGTGGCGAACATAGAAGACAAATTGCGCTGCGGAGGGAAGCCATAGTTTCTGGCTCCGCGCGGAAAAGCCGGACGACACGGGGACGTGAATTAAAAGGAAATTCGGCCACAATGTGGAGAATGTTCCCGCGAAACGAGCTCGTTGCCCTTGCCGAGTTGGACTCTAATTAGAAGGATTCGAACGGAGAGGGTGAATAAGAGCAGGCGAGAGGATAACACGCGGCCCACCACCGGTTTCCTTATCGCCCTCCGGGCTTTATTTTCGACCCACGATAATTGTAACAGGAGGTTCTAACGACCCTTGAACGACTCGATTCTCTTTGGGAACGAGTACATTTATTTTCCTACGTATGTTGTGTTTGGTTGCGGAAGTTTTATTGTTATAGGGGAAGTTAGAGGTGGATTGTTAATGGCACTGTTTTTGGATAATGGCATATAAATTTTAATTCGTGTAGATTACAGTGTCGTTAACGTTGGAGGGAAAAAGTAGATGCGAAAGTAGTAGAAAATATATCGGAAATAAAATAACATCGGGTGTCTGTTACTGTGTTTTACCGTTTACGGTTAGTTTAAATTGATAGGATCTAAGCATTGGTGTCATTATATTAGGCAGCGGAAAGAGTTGGTGTAGTTTTTTGTTCGAGACAAGTTCGAATTGAATTTGTTACGGTGTTTTGCAGAAATAATATACTAACGGTGGTGTCATTGGAAGGTTTTGTGCATTTATTTAGTGTACGTTGTTTCAATTCTTTATTTGTTTCAATGTTCCGTTATTTATCCAAAGTTAAACATGCTACATAAATGAATAGTACTTTATGTTCTATATTTGTGAATATTTTTAAGTTCGCAAACAATTCAGAAATACAAAACTGTACATGTATTATAGATTTGTCACGAAAAGAATAAATGTACCACAAAGCTAAGATCAATTTTATCGCTGAATTAAAAGATCTACCAAATAATTACGGTTTGTAATTGCACACTATGGAAAATGGAGATTCACTAATGAAAATAAAAAAAATAATAACTAATAAATAACTAATAAAGGACAAAGTACTAATAAAGTAATTAGTTTTTTTACTTCCATTACACTGAATCTCCACTTTCCATACTGTGCAATTACAAACTGTAAGTATTAACACATTGCGTACGGGAAAAGAGATATCTAATCTTTAGGAATCCGAAGGTTGTGGCCGGGAGACGAGATATCTCGTTTTTAGGTTCCTTAGGAACTAGAAATAGACTTTCTTGTTACGTTAACAGGGTAACGAAGTTTTGCGTATTCCCTTAACAAATGGTTAGGCAAGAAAAATGAATTTCAACATTCTGAGAGCATAAAAATCAGTCGGTCGGTATAGCCATTACATCGGTAGCTCTGTGTCTCTGTGCATCATACCTTGTAAAGTGTTTTATCGTTGTACAGCATTTTATTATTTCAAAGTTCGCATTTTAGTTTATAAGAAAACAGCTTTTTAAAAATCATTTATATTTTTCAGTTTTTTAATGATAATAACAAGGGAGAATGCTTCGCTCGGTATCATACGCTGAAGGATTATTCAAACTTGTAAAATAAATAATTAAAATTTTTTAAAATGTAAAAAATGTAAAAGATGTATAAAAAATATATAGCAATATTTAAGAATGCTTTATGCGAATATCTGCTACCAAATGCGAATTAAAAAAGCGAATATATGCATCGTATAAAGTGTTTCTAGAGCGCCCAAAAATGTGCGGGGCCTGAGAGCGCGTTGCACGAGCACAGCGTCGTACGCAATGTGTTAAAAATGTAAAAAAAAACACACAATGATTTCCAACGATGTACAATGATAAATCATTTAAAGATGCTTCTCTCGAACCATTATTTTCGGAGATTCTCATGCATTTACCTTCCACTTTCGCGACACGTCGCGGACAATTTTCACGAGCTTTCCCTTACGGCTATATTAAGCGGCACAGAATTGGCCGGAGGCGAGGAAGAGAAAAAAAAAGGGACAAAGCGACGCTTTCGTTTGTACGTCCGCCGCGTACGGACCCGTTTTAATTCCGTCTACCGCTTAACGGAGACGCAAGATTACGTAGATGGTCGAAGAAACCCCGCGAACGTTTCGTCCCGCAGGAAATTCAACGGTCACGCGTTCTTTCCAGACCCGTGGCCTCGTTCGAGTGAATTTACTCGCGTTACGGAATCCACTTAATGGTCGGTAGATTATTTCTGGGGAAACTGTACGAATTACCGCCGTTAATTCTGGCTCGGTCGGCTGCCGACGAAAGAGGAAAGAAATTATTGTTGAAAGAGGGATTAAAAACGAATGCGAGGAGGGAGAAACGCATGATTTAGTGAATGAAAGAACGCACGAGTGACCGCGCAAAAGAATAAGTACGGGAATGAGTGAATGAGCGAGCGAAAAATGAAGGAACAAAAAAAGTGAGTCAACAAGCGTGTTGCGACGCGCAACTCGGGGCAAGGGGACATTCGTGGGTCTTCATGCGACCCTCAACGGTTTCGGAATTTCCCGGCGATCATCATACCGCTACGTATTGGAAATTCGGAAATCGTTCAAGACAGCAGGCAATTTGCGAAGCCATCAATCACCATAGAGTTAGTCGCGAAAGAATAGTTTTTTCGTAGCCCATCGCTACATCTGGGTGCCAGAGACGTACCGTTAGATCTTTCAAACTCGTAACTTCAAAACATGTTTGTTCAAGATTGAAGCGCTTCGCAAGTTTGTTACCTGCCGCGTCTAGGGTCTGAGACACCCGGATATTCGTGCACATGGCACTCGTAGGTAGCTTCACTACCTGCGAGTGTCCGACAGCCAAGGGGTGGTCACCTCCTTCCACGCATTTTTTCTACCAATTAACACTACGACCACCTCCTTCGCTTCATCGCAAAATGACGTTGGCCAATCCGCGTGTCTCAACCCCCGAAAACTCTCCCTTCCCGAAGCGTCATGAGAGACGACGTCTGAATCGGGAAGGAAGAGCAGAAGTGAGTCATCACAAGAAATCACAAGAACACAATCATCATCCGACCAAACATCACAAGAGAACGCATTCAATCACAAGAACACGAACATCGGAAGAACACATCGAACCAAAACACAACTATTACAACGCGGAAGAACACGGAAAAACACGATTGACAACAACGTCCATCAACCAGGAGACTTCGATACTACGACGAGATTCTCCGAACAATCTTCTCAACGAGGCCCAAGACCGTTAATTCAGTTTAGGGTCAGAGCGTTAACGGCACGCTCAACAAAGCGAATAAATGACCGAGCAAGAAAGTGAAGGGATAACTGTTAAGGACAGCGAACGACTTAATTTATGATACGGACGAACTCTAGCTATTTTTGAGAACGGTCATTTTCACATCTGGCATGTTATTAGTTTACGACCTAGAAACTGGCCAATATTTCGGTGTTTGTCGATTTCTGCTCAATAGAAAAGTGCCGTACCCTAAATCCTCACCAAGAACTGACTCACGTGTACTTCAGCTGCGACCTTCTGACACCGTCACATCTGCATCTACCTGACTTGGGACTGACATACGAACTCTGAGGGTGTGACATTGACTACCTCTCTTGACACCAGAATTTTGAACTGATTGAATATAGCATGCCTCCCATGCGACGACACGCCTAACAAAGGTGTCTAATATTTAAGGAATATCACTGTTACGATGAGATTAGAATTGAACAAGCACGGGATAAGAACTGAATAAGAACTGCGAGAATTGTACTAGAATTGAACTGTGAACAACATTAGAACTGCACTAGAACTGAACAAGAACTGTACTGGAACTGCATCAGAACTATCAGAACCATTGTGAACTATAGAACCGTGGAACTTGTAATTTCTGAATTAAATATATTATCTATTATTGTTATAAACCGTGTTGGCATCTTTGATGCTATATAATCGACTCCACGAACACTGTGGGAGTCAACAATAACTGTGATAAAATACGTTTGAAATCAAATGATTAATTCTGGACAATAATAGTGCGGGGATATAAGTAAGTGGAATGAGTCTTTGGTAAATGAAGTTCAATGTTAAATACAAAATACAATTAATTCCTCCGACGCTAACTCCAACACACTGAGGCTGTACTCTCAACTGTTGCCTATGCTTAACCTCTTAGGCACGACACGCCACTATAGTGGCTTTCGCGAATATCATCTTTGAGAACGACACGTCACTATAGTAGCTTTCGCGGATGTCATCTTTCGAAACGACGCGCCACTATAGTGACTCACTCGCTCACCGTTTGAATTAAATAATTGTAAGTGTTGGGTCCCAAGGATAGGCAAGGCTCGAGAGGGTCACTCAACCAGCCATCCGGTTGACACTTTGGAGTGGCCTTTCCTGCGTAGTCCTTGGGACCTTTAGTTTATGACCACACAAGTGAAAATTCTTCCTACTCCTGACTTGGGGTTGGGAGTGTGCCGCAATTGGCACTACTCAGAGAGGTGGCAATGCTCCACCAATGGAGCTGAAGACCCGGAAAACGTAATGAACTCCACCCACACAGGAACAGTTATAAGAAGCGAACAAAATTGCCAAAGATAGATTTTTACTATTTTTCTTCGTTACAACAACAACATTACTGTACTCGTACCTTGTCGTATCGGAACTCTTTCTTGTACTAAACTCAAATAAATTGCTTGTCAAGTCTGATTTTTGAGTGGATTGAATTCTTCCGCGTCGTAAACAAAATAGACTCCATTGTCATTAATTTAACATTGGAGGTGCAGCGCCAGTAAGTTCGCGAGATTACGGTTGCACACGTACAGGAGGTTGATCAACAACCCTTTGTACGCTCGAAACAGTAAGGATTTTAAGTGTCATCGGGTATGCTTGAGCGAGTGGTTGTTGAATGCGTGCGGTCGGGGTCGTCTTGCGATAGGATTGCGCCGGTGGTTGAACCTATTGAGTGATGGTGCGAATGGATTTATGGTTGCGAGTGAGACTGAGCCGGGTATGTTTGGAAAAGTGTGACCGTGGCCGAGTGTCTTGCGTGGTCGAAAGAATGTTTGCGAAGAGTGTCTGGGGTATGTCTAGGGTATGTTTGGGACTTGGAAGTTGGGCCGTGAGAATGAAGTATACGTTACTGCGTGATTGGAAGGGATGGATGAGCAGGTTGTAGGCGCGAGTGAAAAGGGATGCGCGTGGAGAAAAAGAGAGAACGATTGGGAATGGGGATTATTATGAGCCCCCCGATACCAAGTAAGTTTGGTCCAATGCATTTTCTCTTATCTTCAAAAACAAGCGAGTTATTCAGGTGACCTGTTTAAAATGCCCCACCCTGTATACCCCCACAGCATGAAAGAGAACGAACGCGTGCAGAAGCGATTCATAATGTGGCTATTTATGTACCATTAATATAGAATCGAATTTCTTCGTAAACAAAGATAACTTGAGAAAATATTCATTGAAAAGAGAAACGGTTTGAAATTCTTGGTTACCATTTTTATTTGCTTTTTACGAAATACCTGGAAAATCTGTATCAAGTTGCATGAAATGCGAAATAAAAAGAAACTAATAATTGACCCATGAATAGCAAGAGGTACGTTGTACGAGATAAATCTAGAAACACTTACAGGGAAGAACTTTAAAGATCTGAAATCTCATGAAAGTCTGGAGAGGAAGGAATACGTTGAAAGTTTAATGCGATTTTCCGGATGGTAGGCGAGTGTTATGAATTTTATGAATGCATAAATGCGAAAAGTATTATTGAAAACGAAGCGTTGAGGGAGTTATATATATAATTTTTCGCTTATTCTTTGCACCGGAAGTTCTGTTCAAGTATCTAGAACACGAAAGACTCTCTAAGCACTCGAGACGGTCTGTGTGCTTCGCGATTTCAGGAATTTAAACAATCTCGCGAGTATCGACGATATCGAGGATATTGTAAATGCCTCCTCCTGTTCAAGATTACTCAATCCTAGTGTTGTATTTATTAACAAGCATTTATTAACAATGCTGATAATAATTAGGAAATCTAAGTTTGATGAACTGATTCTTTAACAGATAATTGAACAACTAAGATAAAAGGTTTTCGTGAACAAATTTTAGAAATTCTTGAGTTTGATAATACAAACGATCAAGACATTTTTAAATCATGTTGCGTGGGGCGCACACGCTTCATGCTAGACTTTCTATTTAACACTAGAACTATTGGCGATTAAAGTAGACTTATTTGTACCAATGAAATCAAAATGATAAGTATTTGAAAAAATACCTATGATAAGGGTAACGATTCTTTGTGCATACTTTTTACAAAAAATCGCGAAAAATCCTCCAAAAAACGTTATTATAAATTTATAAAATTTATATAAGAAATTCATTCTAGTGTTAACACTGAAACTACCAAAGCATTACAACGATTTAGTTTGGACAATTTTTCGGAATTTTCTGTGAAAAATATAAGTAAAGATTTGTTTTCCTTACGTTATCTATTTTTTTTTTAGAATACCTATCATTTTTATTTCTTTGGGTACAAATAAATTTACTTTAATCGGTAGATTTAGTGTTAAGCCATAAGGAATTTTTGCTGTGATGAAAACAATTAATGAGGTGAGATTTCTCTGCGTATTTTCTAAACTAAACTTTGAACATTGTACACGCGAGAACTGTGAACCGTAGAACTGGAACTCGTACGAACTTAGCTTAGTATATCACTCATACTTATTATTGTACAACGTGTTGGTATCTTTATGCTAAATATTCGACTCTACGAACACTGTGGGAGTCAACACTCGTACCTGCAAATTCCTCGAAAGATCTACAAAAATTTGGAAAACGTAACATCCGCTCCGATCCCTTTCCAATTTCTTTGATAACTAATTATTTACCCTTCCAATTCTTGCCTCTCATGTTTGCTCGAATAGTGCTCGCGCACCATACGAAATTAAATACCCTTCTGGCTGGAGCTTTTCGACTCGGAGCGAATAAACAAAGTTTCAAAGGCCATCGAAAGGAGAGGGACTTTTGAGCTACGAAGACAGAATGCGTCCCAGCGGAACAAACAAACGAAAGAGCTTAAAATCGATGCTCGACCGGATGACGTCCCACCCCTGTACAGCTTGACGAGTCAATCGAGGGAAAGAGAGATTCGAAAGGAACCGGCCAATAGGTCTACAAAGAGCCGTACTTTCGTTCCAACACGCCCGGCATAAATATTTTAGCATTTGTTGTCTGACGACTTGTTAGTTGGACAGTGGAATACTTGTCCACGCCGGATAACTGATTCCTCTATCAACGGCGAACGATCTAAGGTCAAAAGTTTCCAAGCCGGGAGCGAAAAAAGGATTGACAAGAGGAGGCACGCCATCGCTCTTGTCGCGAGATACTGGGATATATTTGTCGATCTAATGGACCGGCGGAGGGAACCGCTATATCAAACGAATATTCCTGGATATTCCGCGTTTCGCGAGATGACCGCCTTTTGTTCTGAGCCGAGATACGAATCGAACGCTTCCATCTAGCCTCGAGGAGTCTGGCCGTCTCGTTTCTTGCCGGATCGTTCGAGCCTTCGATTCGTCTGAACGAAAATTCTGTCCCTTCGAAATCCTTCAGACATTATTCCTGAACGTAACTACTTTTCCATTTTACCGTGTAATGGATGTAAAAAATCGGAATTTTCTTTGTTTTGAAACGGAGACGATAGAAAGTGTTCGGTTTCGTCGTCGAACAGGAAATGGTTATAAACACATTAAATCAGACCTGTATGAGCGTCGCAGCGTCGACCGTATTTGGCGACGATTAAACGACGCGGTGAATTCAAAAGTTAACCCTTTCAACGCTATGAACCCATATATACGTTCTCACACAACGTATTCGGTTTAGGTTATGAACGCATAATATGCATAATTTACTTCAGTTACAATCAATATACCTTGCAATGAAAATTCAGTCTTTTTCGCACGGAGTGGGCAGTCCACGGGGCACGCTTAACGTCGGGCAACTCAGCGCTGAAAGGGTTAATGAATTCTTGTAGAAGGATAAAGTGGATTGTATTGTATGGTATTTGTAACAAAGGTTGAATAGTAGGTACTCTAATATGTAGGGGGGGGGGGAGAGAGTGAGACGGAAATTAAAGCGGAAAGAAAACGGAAGAACGGAAGATACGGAAGACACTAACACTTTTTGAAGTCTTTGTCAGAATAATCGAGCTCTGGCGCGTGGAAATTATTTGGTTTTATTAAATAACAATAAAAAAAAAATAATTACTGAAGTTTAACAATACTAATCAATACTCTTAATCACTCTATGTCTCTCCTCGCTGCTCTCTTTCCTTACTGCCCTCTTGCCACACAATCTCTCGCGCCCCGAACATTCACTCGCTTAAATCCACATCCCTCAATCGCTCTATCTTTTTTCCACATACATCCCTTTTTCACTGGCACTAAAAATCTTCGCATCCGTCCCTTCCAATCACGCAGTCACGTAGACTTCATTCCCACGGCCCAGTTTCTCGGTTTCAAACATACACTAGACATAACCCAGCCACTCTTCGCTAACATTCTTTCGACCACCCAAGATTCGTCCACGGTCACACTTTTCCAAACATACCCGGATCAGTCTCACTCGCAACCATAAATACATTCACACCACCACTCGAGAGGCCCATCCACTGGCGTCGTCCCGTCGCAGGTAGTGGCGACTCTTACAAATATATACACGAAATTGTATAAGTTCTTACTTTATCTGTACAATGTTTACAAGAATGTCTCAATGTGTCTAAATGTTTCCTTGTCTATGTACAAGTATCTGTATGAGTTTCCAAAAAGTCTCTAAAATGTCTTTTTAGAATGTCTATTGTGGCGGCCCTCCTACGCTCCACCACCAGAGGGACCTACAAGACCGACTTTCCCGCAAGTCCTCGGAAACAGTACGATTAGTACTTATACCGATCCCTCTCCTAACTTCAACATCCCTCACGTCTAAGGCACGGGCCTGCTAGGATGCCTTACTGACGAGTCCACTAGCAGGCCCCGGACGAAACGCTTTCTATCCTTTTCCTTCACATCATTACTTCGCCGCTAAACTATCAAAAATGTCTCTTTCCAAATGTATAACGATGTCTGTCCGGGCGCAATTTGCAGCTCGCTACATAGCCACAGTTACTCCCTTCCAGTACGTCCTTGGTGTGCTATTTTCTGGAAGGGGAACTGAGTCTTTCTTAGGGGTAGGTAGGCAGCGAGGTGCTAACGTGACCTTTTCCCAAAATTCGCCACGTGGTCCTCCTGATTGGCGAAAACAGTTTTCCGTCGCACCAACCTACCTCCTTGGTATTTCCCGGTTTATGACATGGCACCGCTACTCAGGCCCAAAACTTGCACGTGCCATCGAAGGTCTGTTATTTTTGGGTGCCATTTGTTCGTAGATGGCACCCAAAAATTAGGTGTCTCTAGCCTACCATGTTATAAACCGTCCTGATTGAATTTAAGACCGTTACCAATTATCCGGTACCTATCAGAACTGAACAATTACGTAAGAGTCGCCAATACCTGCGACGGGACGGCGGCAGTGGATGAGCCTACTGTGTGTTGTGTGAACAGATTTATGGTTGCGAGTGAGACTGAACGGAGTATGTTTGGAAAAGTATGACCGTGGACGATATGTTTGGGACCGAGAAACTGGGCCGTGAGAATGAAGTCTACGTGACTGCGCGATTGGAAGGAATGGGTGTTAAGATTTTGGGTGCGAGTGGAAAGGGATGAGTGTAAGAAAAAGATAGAGCAACTGAGGGTAAATGTACTTAAGTGCGTGAATTTTCGGGGCCCGAGGCATTATTGTATGATTGTGGCGAGGGAAGAGAGAGGCGAGGCAGAGAAGTGTATTAATAGTAATATTAACTTTAATGATTATTAATAAACCAAGTAACCCCACGTACCAGTGTTTGGTCGTTCCTAACAACCCTTTCGAATATTGTAGTGTCCAGTGTTATTGACTATAACTCTTCCGTTTCTTTTCCTTTCTCCTCTCTCTTCCCCTTACAATTACAAAACATCGTAATCTAACAATGGAAAATGCAATCAATCCTTCGGTCACATAATTATATAAATTATAAAAATTCTCTTCGAACCAAAGATAATCACGCAGGAAAGTTATTAATATTAATATCGCGATCCGATACTGACGAAAGACACAAATTCCATTTTATGCGTCGTCAATGCGTGATTCTTCAAACGAAATACGGGAAAAAAACGAAGCTGCACTCGACCGAGGCTTTTTCCACTTCTTTCTTGCTAAGTAAAAGGTACATAGCAAAAAGAAATCTCACCGGCATTCTAGGTTTACAAGCTGTGCAAGTAAAAGAAAACTGGTTAAGCCACAAGGCAAGCGCTCAAAGAAGTTCAAAGTTGAATAAATAACGCAGGAGAAATGCAAAGAAACCAAGCCAAAAGGAACAAAGATCCGTAATTAATTAAATTTCTGAAGTATGGTGGAATCTTCACGGACAAACGAAAGAAAGCGTCGATATTTCGCCAACGCGGACTGTTATAGTAACATCAACTTGTAGTTTCGAATCAATCCTCTTCGATTTCCACACATTTTTCTCGAACAAAAGCTTTGGCATAAAATTTAACAAAAAATAAACTGAAGATGAAGTAGAATCGCAGCAACGTTTATGTACGAAGAAACAGCTGCGATAATTAAATTAATTTTAATTATCCTGAAAGAATAAGCTCTTATATTTCGAGCCTACGAATTCGGTGTTACTTTCTGCCGTTTGCTCAAGGAAACGAAACTTCTGAGCAGGATTCTGTGACGGTTAATCCAGATGCGATCAGTCCCCTGTAAAATTATAGAGCCGGTTTACTTTGAGTGCCAACGATCCAACCAACTTTCATGAACTTCCACCGCGTCCGCTGTGCCAAGTAGTTTCAGCAATTATTTTTTAATTTTCTGCCATAGCAATTCATTTCTTCCACTGATTTATCCTCTTATTCCCTAGGGAATTCCTATTTTCGTACAGGAAATTTCTAACTGCTATAATTTGTTCCTTACACTGCTTTTATCACTTTTTTTCCTTTTTTTTTTCTTTTTTTTTCTTGTTCAAAATATGTCTGTAAATATTTGAAATGGAAATCATTCCGTTCAGTACGTGTAATTTCCGTGTAAATATAGTTTCTCTGCTTCCTTAACGCTAGATTTTCGGGGATTAATTGGACCATTTTACTGGTATATTAAAATGTGCTTTTTTTGTAATAACATTAGATCATTTCATTTGAAATTAATAGGTTTTTATTCCCACAGATTTAGTTAGTACGTTTCTTGCATTTAAATTCTATTTTGAGCGTACATTTTTCATACACATAATTACTCCACTTCAGCATTGTAAGTGTTTGGAACATAATACGACTCTGATAATAGATAACCGAACTGTATAAAAGGTTATCTCATAAACAATCATACGATGAAAACAGGAATACAAATATTTACATGTACTCAAAGTCCGACATTTCATATGTAATTGGTTATTAAATGTAAAGAAAAAAATTCAAAATTAATAACGAGCGACAAATTTATTTTTACAATTTTAACATAATGATAATAAAAATAGTATAAACGAATAAAGATAATAAGATAGTAGGGTTAAGGACAGCTAACGACTTAATTTATGATACGGACGAACCCTAGCTATTTTTGAGAACGGTCATTTTCACATCTGGCATGTTATTAGTTTACGACCTAGAAACTGGCCAATATTTCGCTGTTCGTCGCTTTCTGCTCAACAGCAAATTGCCGTATCCTAATCTGTACCAACGATGACTGACACACGTGCACATCACAGCTGCTAACTTCAACAACACCGTTACTTGTGAAACCTGCTGACCTGACTGACGAACTTTGAAGGTGTCACAGAGACCACCTCCTCTGACGCCAGAATTTTGAAATCATTGGACATAGCATGCTTCCCACCCTCGTGGCGACGACACGCCTAACGATCCCCATTTGGGGATTTTGGAATTTTACGTTTACCACTCGGCGCTAAAAATATATTTGGTTCGCGTGACAATTTAATTTCATTCTATATATATCTGTGAATATTGTGTGTAACAGAAAGTGTGTATTTTGTGGTTCGTTTCTTTACAACAAACGATCAAAATTAAAATTCATATGTAAGTTGAACGGAACAAAATTGTCATATTTGAAGCTTAACACTAGATTTACGGACCTTGATTGGATCATTTTGATGGGTATATTAAAATACAAATATTCTGTAATATAATTAGTTCACTTTACTTTAAATCGATCAATTTTTATTAGCAGAGATTCATTTGGTATATTTTTCGTATATAAATTTTATTTCGAGCTTACAATTTCCGCTCGCACACTTGTTAAACTTAAACCCGAAATTAGAGCTACGTCAAATTGACGGGTTCCGTAAGTCTAGTGTTAATATTTTTGGTTTCTTTTTTATATTATAATGAAATACAGTACATAAATGTACATAATTTAGAGGTTACAGTAACGATCTGTTAGTTACTTGGTCTTTTGTTTTTTATTCAAATGATTTTACTCATCATTTTATAACGATACCCATTTGGGACTTTTTCAAAAATATCAAATAATTTGAAAGCAAAACATAATTTCAATATAATTATATTGTTGCGCAACTTTTTGTGCACATATACAACTTATCCAGCCAAAAATAAATAAAAAAAAAAATTTAACCTTAATTTCTCAAAAATATTTCTTCATTTCTTCTCAAACTCCGAATTTAAAATTCATTTCTGATAAAAGAAATCGAGATAAAGGTGTGCGAGCCACGGAACAGCTGGGACGAATGGATTACAAACATTTAAGCACCAATGTAGGCGAACCAGAGGAATTTAAAGGTGAATAGCAAACGAGAAAAGGTGCAAGGTTAAGGGAGGAAATGTTCGTTAAAGAACTCCCTTTTCGTATGCAGCGTCGCGTTCTGGTTAAAAAGAACTTGAAGGAACAAAAAAAAAGGCGGAGGCCGGTGAACTTTTTAAGACTGAAAGAATTATGACGAACCGTGGCATAGAATTAAATTCGAGCAATAAGCTGAGATAATCGACGAGAGAGTTCTCTGAATATTTTTTCGTCGTCTTCTGCTTCTTTTTTATTCAAACCTCTTAAATTATATCACAGATTTATTGGGTGCACAGAATTGGTTGTAATCGTAAATAATGTTAATTACATAGTAAATAATTAAAAAATTTTATTATAATTCATATAATTGCATAATTGGATACGGAGATAAAGGTGTGTATGAAAACTGTGTGCAGATAATTGAATAATAATAATAGTAATTCAAGAATAATCGTTTATAGACTAGGTTATTATAACGGTATTAGGTTACTATATACAGTTTTTCTTGAATTATTATTATTATTATTATTATTTAACCATCTGCACACAGTTTTCATACATACCTTCATCTCCATATGTTTTATTTTTTTTAATTATTAAAAAAATTACATAAAAATTACATAATGTAATTTTAATAAATTACATTATTTTTATGTAATTTGTATGTAATTTTTATGTAATTTTAATAAATTTTACAATTTTTATGTAATTTTACAATTATAAAATTTTACAAATTTTACAATTGTTATATAATTTTAATAAATTACACTATGTAATTTTATAAATTATAATAAAATTTTGGATTTCTTACTATCTAATTAACACTAGAACCACCAAGGTGGTCAAAATGACCCATTCGTAATTTTTCATAAAAATTTTATAAATCAACTACGGTGCCTTTGTGCAGATTTTCCGCGATTTTCTGTTAAAAATATCGATAAACCTTTGTCTCTGTTGCATTGCATATTATTTTATCTACCTTTCACTTTGATTTCTTCGGTAGAAATAACTATCCTTCAATCGTCGGTAGTTCTAGTGTTAACATTACTTTGTTTTTTTCTTTTTTAAATATAACAGACGGTGAATTTCATTTGCGAAAGGGTTAATATAATTTCAAAAACCTACATCTGCGTTTATCATGTGTACAATGGAAATTGTATTTAAACAATAAATATTCAACCAACCTTAAAAATGACAACCATCGTAATTTATAGGATAAGGAAAGATCGTGATAAAATTTTACGCTAAGTAAATGGACTAGAAGCAAGTAAATTTTGCCAAGATAATATTAAAGGACAATAAGAAGAACCTAGAAATATTGTAATCTACGTAATTATCATTATACACGTCCTTCTACCGCTCTCATGATTCTGCAACGTACCGCATGAATATTTCAATCAGTTAAATGCACGAAGAATTTAAACGCGAACCTTCTTTAGCTCCAGACGAGAACATCAAGTAAATTAAAAAGCAGTATAACGTTACGAGAAGCATAAACAGTTAATAATAGGGGATCTTCGTTATACGTTATTACATAAAGTCTAGGGATAACTTTATGGCAAGATTTCTTCGAGTTTACGAGTTTCCTAGTAACAAGATTTGTAACGAGCCACTGTTAAGGTATCGCAATATATTATGCAACTGGTTAAGGGATGGTCTCTGTTTTATCGATTTCCTGTTTCTTTTCTAAACTTCTAAATTTCTAAGCTTCAAATTTCCTAGTTCGTATTCAGACGCAGTGGAAGATTGTAAAGAGAAAAATATTAAAATTTGTAGGAATCTTTAACACGTTGCCGCAAATGACGGCTATAACCGTCCGATCTTTGGCGATATGTAGGCAAACGACGGCCATAACCGTCATGCACATTTTAATTAATAAAAAAAAAACAGCGTTAGTACGAAGTGTTCTAACGCATACACTTGTTAATTATTGAGTAATACATCGAAAAAAAAAGGTATAGCATACCGGACAGCATATTAGTTGTTCTTTTATGCGTTTTCTCATGCGTTTTTCTCAATTGAAAAAAAAATGTGTTTCTGAGCACGATCGTCAAATTAAAAGTGTGCGGCAACGTGTTAAACTAAACTAAAGGCGGAGCGGTCGGAAATATATAAAACTACGGTAAAAGGAAAGCGTGTATACTGTACTGTGTTTCGGCTGTGACTGACCGGAGGCACAATTTTCGCCGGCGACGGGAATTTTCCAAATTTTATGGCCCACCATCTGGCCTATGTCTTAAGTGCCTCGACTCGGTCCCGTATCGCACTCGACGCCTGTTCCGTCCGTAGGAACAATAAGTGAGGATGGTTTGGCCAGTTTATGATAGACATGAGGGAAAAGGCTATTTTTGAGAAAAGGCGTTCGATCGTTAGCATATTTTACCGTGTGCTCGAAGCAATTAGTCTGTATTTTCTTTTCGCCCTCAATAGCCGAGTATATGTCATAAACTCTGTCTTTCCTGACGGTAATTAGAAACGGGACTTCGCGCGGTGTCCGTTCTAAATCGTGTAAACCCGATGGAATGACCGCCGCGTTGCCAAATCGCCGTGGTCCTCGCGTCGCTACCTGGCATCGGCCTACCCTTTCCACGGAAAGCGCGCTCAGGGCGCAATGGAAGGGTAGCTGTCAGGTCAAAGAAGCATGTTGATTGGCACATTAACGAATGTGAGCGAAAACCAATCAGCGTGCTTCCTTGCCCTTCCGAGTGTCATCGTTCGGATACTCGGAAGCGGAAAACAGATTCGTTCTAGCCAGCGTTCGGGCAAGACGAAAAGATTCAATCCATCGGTCGTCCGAGAAACATCGAGAGTCACCTTAGCTATCGTTCGGGCAAGGTTTGACGAAGTTCGTTCTTACTAGCGTTCGAGTAAAACGAAATTAGATCCTGCTATCGTCCGAGCAGGAGAAAACAATCGTTCAGCTTCACCGAAGAAGCAGCCATTTTACATATCGAACTCGAGTAACGGGTGCTGACGTCGAGCACCCAACTCGAAACTTTTTTCGTTATAGAAGTCTATCGGTCGGGACTTCTCACCGTCATCTAAAGGGTTGCTCGTCATTAATTTGACGGGTAACAGTTCGCGAACCGTTCGCGCACCTTCCAAGGTTACGTCGGGCCTTACAACCCCGACCAGGAGGCGGCTCCACGTGAACGCGACGCGACATCGCGCGTACGGCCTTGATTCTGCAGCGAGCAGAGTCAAGCATTCAACGCGCGCGAACAACGCCTAAACAAAATCTCGGTTTACAATAACGAGAGATCGGCTCTCAGTGCGACAAAATTAATGAAACAATTAGTACATTTATTGTTAAGTCGTAAAATGCCCCAGATTAGGCATCCGAGAGAGGCGAAATTGTTTTACGAGCTCTCTTCGGAAAAACCTTCACACCTGGACATCAGGCCCGCCTGACCGGAGCGAACGGGACCAGATACCGTTATATTTCAAACAATAGGACAAAATGTATTAACATTTTCCCACTTTCGCCAAGTCGACACTTCACACCCTCGCTGCGTTAGACACAGCCATAGCAAAAGTCATCCAATAGAAAATACGATCTACCCACTCCGTACACACTGAAAACCCAATCACAGCAGAGACAACATTTATAAAAGTCTATACACGAACACTCGAGAGACAATAAAGAATCATCAGAGATTCAAAAAAACATCAAAGACATTCGATCAGACATTTATCTTGAATCATTGCGCAACAGTTTCATTACAACAGTTTCAATCCAAGAAACTTGTAACGATATTGTTCTACGAACAGTTCGAACTTTTGCACTGATCCAATAGAACGAAACAAAGCCTATGTTTTTCCACGTAGTCTATTTCTCCTCTTCTTCTGCTTGGAGCTTTCATTTCGCTGGGAAAATGACAATTTCGAGTTGCGTATTTTCCGCTTCATTCGACCGGCGATTTTCATATTTCATACTTTAAAAGCGCGAAGAGCTTATCGCGGGCGAGTAAACAACCGAAGTTGGTTTTTCGAACTTGCAATCGAACGATCGGCGCGGTTTAATAACGTCGGGTCGTTACTGTCGGAATCGAAACGCGGCCGCAGGGATCGGGCGCAAGTAATCCCAAGAAATTCTCGAGGAAAGTTTTAATTAACCGCCGTTCGATCCACTTTCAATGGGTACATCTGAATTTTCTGGCCCACCAACACCAGAATGATAACTTAGGGCTTCATAAATATTGGCGCTGCACAGTGATTAGTTTTCTCTCAAGAATGGGAATATTAATTTAATATTTTTCAGATAAANAACATTTATAAAAGACTATACACGAACACTCGAGAGACAATAAAGAATTATCAGAGATTCAAAAAAACATCAAAGACATTCGATCGGACATTTATCTTGAATCATTGCGCAACAGTTTCATTACAACAGTTTCAATCCAAGAAACTTGTAACGATATTGTTCTACGAACAGTTCGAACTTTTGCACTGATCCAATAGAACGAAACAAAGCCTATGTTTTTCCACGTAGTCTATTTCTCCTCTTCTTCTGCTTGGAGCTTTCATTTCGCTGGGAAAATGACAATTTCAAGTTGCGTATTTTCCGCTTCATTCGACCGGCGATTTTCATATTTCATACTTTAAAAGCGCGAAGAGCTTATCGCGGGCGAGTAAACAACCGAAGTTGGTTTTTCGAACTTGCAATCGAACGATCGGCGCGGTTTAATAACGTCGGGTCGTTACTGTCGGAATCGAAACGCGGCCGCAGGGATCGGGCGCAAGTAATCCCAAGAAATTCTCGAGGAAAGTTTTAATTAACCGCCGTTCGATCCACTTTCAATGGGTACATCTGAATTTTCTGGCCCACCAACACCAGAATGATAACTTAGGGCTTCATAAATATTGGCGCTGCACAGTGATTAGTTTTCTCTCAAGAATGGGAATATTAATTTAATATTTTTCAGATAAAAATTAAGATACTATAATTTTAGTTTTGCGGATTTTATAATGGCATTGAACGGAATATAATTTTTAATAATACACAAAATTACCATAAAATTCTTTATGAACTAATTTCATCGTACTGATTTCAATTGATTCAACTAATTTCAAAGTACAGTTGGTACAAGTAAACTTGTATTTCGTTTTGATAAATATTTGTAAAAATAATGGGCACACTCGGTGATTATATTAATAAATTTGAAATCAAATTCAAAGCATTCTGTTTAAATTAAATAAACATGAAATTACAAAAATCTCAGAACTGAGGACTGCAATACACCAGATTTAATTTTTACGCGATAGATACGTTTCCGAAGAACACGTGTAAAAAAGATGTGTCTATATAAAAATAGAAGATTGATTACAGACGTAACAAATTAGCAAAAATAATAAAATAAAGTAAAATATAAAAATTCGTAAAAATCTTAAATATTATTTTTATGCGTTTATTTGCGCTTCTTATTTTGCAAAAATTTACTTTATTCTTATTTTGCAAAAATTTATATACATGTATATAAAAATGTACATTGAAACGACCAGTTGTATCATGCTAACTCAAAATAAACCGTGTAAGAAGTAATTCGATTTTCTTTTTTTGAGAATTTTAAATTCGAATCGTGTAAAAACCGAACTGAGTGTATTTAAATTTGAAGTACCTTTATGTAACAATAGACACATCGTTTTATTTTATAATTTTTTATTTACCTACTTGTACCATGCTTCTACTGCGCACCAAATAATTCAGGTAATTACGACTCTGAATACTGAGAACATGAAAATTAGCTCGAGAACGAAGGAACAAGGGTTAAATTTCACAACTTCGATGGAATTATATGCAACATTCACGGAATCAAAATTTGCAGATGCTACACAAAGGCACGAGTTTTATTCAACGCTTTGCAAACACCATTTTCACGTGAGATGCTTTTCCTAACTAAAATAAAATAGAGTAAACACACTGTTTAAAGCATTCGCTACAGCTAATATTCAACGAAACGCTTAGCTAACGATCGCGTATAATTTTCAAAAGGCTATAAATGAATATAGAGTCTGCTATTCAAATAACAAGATATTTAAATAATAAAATATTCTAATAATAAGGTATTCAAATAATAAGATATTCAAATAATAAGATATTCGAATAATATAACAAAGGTCTGTTATTAAAATTTGTGGGAAAGTCTATAACTGAATATAGAGTCTGCTATTCAAATAATAAGACATTCAAATAATATAACAAAGGTCTGCTATTCAAATAATAAGATATTGAAATAATAAGATACTGAAATAATAAGATATTTAAATAATATAACAAAGTTCTGCTATTCAAATTTGTGCAAAAGTCTATAATTGAATATAGAGTCTACTATTCAAATAATAAGATTCAAATAATAAGATATTGAAATAATAATATATTCAATTAATAAGATATTGAAATAATAAGATATTCAATTAGTAAGCTATTCAAATAATAATATATTCAAATAATATAACAAAGATCTGCTATTCAAATTTGAATGGAATGCGAATACAAGAAATATCGATGCTTGTAATAATTTGTTATTTAAAATCCGAAGAAAATTAAATATTCCAATCTTACCGATAAAGGAATTTCTAAAGATGCGGATGTGTTAATATAATACTATTACATAGAAGAGAGAGAGAGAGAGAGAGAGACAGACAGAAAGAGATGAAATTAAACACAATGTAGCTGGTATAATTTTCTGCTACGACACACTCTCTGCGTTGCAACAGATAAGATGTTTCCATCTCGTGGAAGGTGCCAGGCCCCATCCACGTGTCGCGCACCCCCTCTGTTACTTGAAAAGCACAAACTTCATATCGTACGTCGGCAAATATTCATAAGTTAAATATCATATCTCCGCAGGAGGTTCAGGATGAGAACTCGTGATATAACATCAGCGTGGTATTACGTTTCACGTGAAAATCCTCCGTCTCAACACGTGTCGAAAGTCATCTTTCACTCTAACTCTTTCAGGACCTTCCTTCTTTCGCGTCTCTTGAAAATCTTCTTCTTGTTTCTTGTTCGACATTTTTTTTTTTTTTCGTCATTCGCCTACCTTTTCCTTGTTTTATTTCGATGCGCGCTTATTTTATCGCTACAACTAAGGAAGATTTCACATCCTGGTTGTAGGTGCGAGTGAAAAGGGATGCGTGTGGAGAAAAAGAGAGAACGATTGGGAATGGGTATTATAAGGGTGTGAATGTTCGGGCGCGAGGTAGTTGTCATGTTGGAATTGTAAGGGGGGTAAAGAGAGAGACAAAGAGGAGAGAGAGTTAAACGGAAGTAAAACGGAAGGAAACGGAAGAACGGAAGTCACGGATGACACTAACACTTCTCGGAAGTCTTTGTCAGAATAATCGAACTGTGGCGCGTAGGAATTATTTGGTTTATTAAATAATAATAACTGAAGTTCAACAATAATACTCTTAATCAATATACGGCTCTCCTCGCTACTCTGTTTCCTTACGGCACTCTTACAACAAAAATCCTTCTCGCCCCGAACATTCACTCGCTTAAATGCACATTCCTCGACCGCTCTATCTTTTTTCCACACACATCCCTTTTTCACTCGCGCTCAAAATCTTCGCATCCATCCCTTCCAATCACGCAGTCACGTAGACTTCATTCCCACGGCCCAGTTTCTCGGTTTCAAACATACCCTAAACATAACCCAGACACTCTTCGCTAACACTCTTTCGACCACCCAAGATTCGTCCACGGTCACACTTTTCCAAACATACCCTGATCAGTCTCACCCGCAATCATAAATATTGGGNTGCAAAAATTTATATACATGTATATAAAAATGTACATTGAAACGACCAGTTGTATCATGCTAACTCAAAATAAACCGTGTAAGAAGTAAATTAAACTTTCTTTTTTTGAGAATTTTAAATTCGAATCGTGTAAAAACCGAACTGAGTGTATTTAAATTTGAAGTACCTTTATGTAACAATAGACACATCGTTTTATTTTATAATTTTTTATTTACCTACTTGTACCATGCTTCTACTGCGCACCAAATAATTCAGGTAATTACGACTCTGAATACTGAGAACATGAAAATTAGCTCGAGAACGAAGGAACAAGGGTTAAATTTCACAACTTCGATGGAATTATATGCAACATTCACGGAATCAAAATTTGCAGATGCTACACAAAGGCACGAGTTTTATTCAACGCTTTGCAAACACCATTTTCACGTGAGATGCTTTTCCTAACTAAAATAAAATAGAGTAAACACACTGTTTAAAGCATTCGCTACAGCTAATATTCAACGAAACGCTTAGCTAACGATCGCGTATAATTTTCAAAAGGCTATAAATGAATATAGAGTCTGCTATTCAAATAACAAGATATTTAAATAATAAAATATTCTAATAATAAGGTATTCAAATAATAAGATATTCAAATAATAAGATATTCGAATAATATAACAAAGGTCTGTTATTAAAATTTGTGGGAAAGTCTATAACTGAATATAGAGTCTGCTATTCAAATAATAAGACATTCAAATAATATAACAAAGGTCTGCTATTCAAATAATAAGATATTGAAATAATAAGATACTGAAATAATAAGATATTTAAATAATATAACAAAGTTCTGCTATTCAAATTTGTGCAAAAGTCTATAATTGAATATAGAGTCTACTATTCAAATAATAAGATTCAAATAATAAGATATTGAAATAATAATATATTCAATTAATAAGATATTGAAATAATAAGATATTCAATTAGTAAGCTATTCAAATAATAATATATTCAAATAATATAACAAAGATCTGCTATTCAAATTTGAATGGAATGCGAATACAAGAAATATCGATGCTTGTAATAATTTGTTATTTAAAATCCGAAGAAAATTAAATATTCCAATCTTACCGATAAAGGAATTTCTAAAGACGCGGATGTGTTAATATAATACTATTACA